>LUCH01000947.1:13975-72222 GCA_013368495.1 Paragonimus heterotremus | reverse complement strand
TGATGATGATGATGATGATGATGATGATGATGATGATGATGATGATGATGATGATGATGATGATGATGATGATGATGATGATGATGAGAACGAGGACGATGATGATGATGACTAGGCTTTATAAGATTCTGTTGTTGCACAGATTTGCCGTTTACGCTTGGCTGATCTAATGAACCACTCGGTCAACTAAAGTGAACAACATGGCCTGCCATTGCCGGTAAATTGTCACAGTAATCCTTTCTTTCCAGGCCCCTGATAAACCATACTTACTTTGGTCATCATTTCTCACTTAACCCGGTGTGCGACGTACATTAACTCATGATGTCATCAGGCCTACTGACAGAAATTAAAACGTGATCTTTTGGTTATAATGGGGAGAACGCAGTAGTGGATAACAGTTTCATTGCACAAAGTTGAATGACGGAGTACGTGCATGAAGAGTTCAGGATTAGTATTTAACCTACTGCATGGGTGTTTCTACCCTTTCAACGGTTCGTTCTACGAAAAGGCTAATATCTAGTCTGCCGAAATGGTTGAGTTGAGATTCATAATTGGAGTGTTCATAATGTGAATTTGGACGACTTCCTGTGGAAACATTTAGTCCATAAACCGTCTGGTTAGAATTAATGGAAATTGCACAACAGTGCTGATTTGAACTATTTAGGTTAACTTAAGGAGATATCTAGATAACCCAAAAATCCTGACTGCTTCCTGTAGCTTGCGTGAAGTTTGCTTTTCGAAAACCGATTGCTCTTCTCATTCTGCTTTATCCGCGTTATGTAGGCTGACAGCGCACAAGGCGTTATTATGGGCAGCTGTTCTCACTGGATGCATTTATAATACTTACTAACGTAGAGTTGAAAGAAAAAATTAATTGTAACTGTTTGTATTTCTAGAACCAAACTCCGTATGCAGATATCAGTATCGAGGTTGAGGGAACTTCCACACTGATACATCTTATATGTACAACTGTTGTTTAACAATGCATTTCACCATCCATCGGTTGGCATGACAACTAAACCCACACTGGAACTTTGGAAAGCCGAATTATCGGTGAGAATACTTGACTGGAATACCTCTAAGTCCACTTTGGTGTAGTTCGGTCATTATCGTCGTGCTGGAGAGGGCTTGTTCAACATCAATAGCGTTGACATTAACCAAAATTTCAGACCTTGTCTACGTATATCAGCTTCTCTACTTGTTTATGTGGAAGAGTTAATATTGGCTGAACAACAAGTCAGTCTTTGCGGTGAATCCGTGAGCACCACCCACGTTGGTTGGAGCTGTTCCCGCTCATCTGTTTGAAGTTGGGCGGCAGATGAACACTGACCAAGCCACATGAATGGTGTGCTGGATGCTGTGTTACTCACCCTAGGCCATTTGGAAGTGTTATGGCAAGAATATTGGAACCATGTTGCTTAACCCGAAACATAATGCAGTGAACTAATCGAACCATCCCTAACCGAGTGACCAGTAACCTGGTTGTCCCGCAATAAGCCTTGTCAGTATTTCGATCTAACTCTATCACCTTTTCTGGTATTTGTGTCGGCCGGAGAAGCACTTGTTTGCAACTGTATCTTCATCCTCATTTCGGTTATTTCTACCTGAAACAAAGGTATAATCAAGTGACGACCCACTAAATCTTACAAGACGGTTATCCCATCTCCTCTCAAATCGATCAGGTAGGAGGAATATTACTTACAAGCAAATGTGACTGGGCGTTTTCGTGTGATACTTTAGTCATGCGTACTGTGAAGTTAGTGGATTAACAATCATCACGGCTGTCCTATAGTGATTTTGCCTGAATTGAACCTTTGGTTGTGGCCTAGCTGCACACCAGCTGCACACTAGCTCTAACAAGGGTGAAACTCAAGTCTGTTGACTTCTTAAAGAATGGGCCGGCCGAAAAGTCTGTGGAAATGGCTTGAGGTTAGAAAGGGTGGTCTCACCACCGTTAAGCCCCTCTTAATATGAAAGCAAGAACGAACGTAATGTCATATACAAAAATTGTCTTTGTCTAAGTCATACCAAGTGGATCTATTGCGCATGATCTGCTAGATACATTACACAAGATCTTCTAAGTGACCAGCAGCTAAAAGGCGCGGTTGTGCTGTCACGCACTCATTCGAGTCTTTCACACCAAGCAGAAAGTGTGATAGCTACCATCGCATTGTACAATAAACGAAACGGGGGTCAACCACTACTGTGTATCACTCAGGTATCTTGAAGTGAGCACAATGTCATGACTCAGCATCATCCATCGAAGTCAAGAAGTCGGTGAGTTAATGATTGTTGGTAGCCACATTCACGCCTTAAAGCAAGGTTGGGTTTTAAACACCTGGTTTAAACGTCCACCAAATGAGTGATTACCTTTTTAAACATCCTGTACTCGATGATTACTTTTTAAAGACGACCGCCAAAAAAGGATTTAGAACGGATTGTGACGTCAGCTGTGCAGAAACGTTTGACTTTTGACATAGCATATGGTGATACACTGTCCGCTGAACGCATAACCCTATTCCTAATTGCTTACGCTTCGTTCACTAGCTTTCTGTCCCTTGTTGGACCATGGATATTACGTCGATATTCTAACACCTAATTATGAAGCTAGTATGTGCAACGGAAAAATGTGATCGATTAGATGTTCCAGTCTTGGATTTAGCTGTTAGCGTAGGACTTGTTGCACATGTTGTCGTATCCAGTTCTCTTCGTTTTCACATTAGTCACACATGTCTAACTATTGCGTGTTGGAAATTCGTAGGTACGTGTACCTTATCTTCCTGTCTTCTGATTGTTATATATACAATGCCAAATAATATGCTTCTTTTGATCGCTCTCTGATTTGTCGTGAGTGACCTTGAAAACTTTACTGTTTTACATTCTATTGCCTACCATTCCGGGTAGTTTTGGCCATCTGCATTTGTCACTAAATCAAAAAGACGTGGCGTGTTAACACGTGTTCTGTGTTCCTACTCGGACTATGGGCTTTTTGCGTCCACTACTGGGACGTCGTTTTATCAAGCACGAAGTTTGCCGTTACGTATAGCATCAGATTGTCGTTGACTGCATCGGCAAGGGATTGCCGCGGTAATTTGCGTTCGTGGGTCTCTGGAAAAAAAACTACACAGGTAGTAATTCTATATAGATCACAATCGTCTCCTTCTAATGACTACAAGAAGACGGTTACGGCTATTCACATGTAGTACACTGGAGCCGCGATGGTGAGTGTAATATCGTAGACAATTTTCCCACCTCGCCAAATAATAAGACGAAGTGATCCATAACGCGAGGGTGCAGCAGTAGACGCACAAAGCCCGTATTAAAAATGCAGACACAGAACACGTTAATACACCAACACTGACTGATTTAATGACATGTGCAGGTGGCCAAATAGGTCATAAATTT
Organism: Paragonimus heterotremus; assembly: GCA_013368495.1. Classification (NCBI taxonomy): domain Eukaryota; kingdom Metazoa; phylum Platyhelminthes; class Trematoda; order Plagiorchiida; family Troglotrematidae; genus Paragonimus; species Paragonimus heterotremus. The sequence goes on along the minus strand of LUCH01000947.1, from coordinate 68,817 downwards.
TGACTAATGAAATGCGAAACAAGCAAGTTGTCAAGGTCAGTCACTGCCAATCCCAGAACGGCCAAATAACGCAAATGATTCTGCACTGCAACTGTGACACTGATTCAACTGATTTAGAAGGATATATTAACGTCATGGCTCACGAAACGAACGTCAGACGGATCACTGAATATTATCCGAAAATATACGTGGACTGTTGGATATGTATACAGTGAGGATTTCATCAGACGTAGAAACTGAGATCTCCACACAGACTAGGAACTAGCAAAAAACGAATACCCTGCGGAACCGACAACTGCAATTCCGGACTAATAATCGGTAGCATCGTACGCGAGTGGTTCGTCAAGGACATTCTGTTTCCTTGGCAGTCAACGAGCTGAAGGTAAGCGAACCGACTGGACTGAACGATGCGCAGTAGAATCTTTTACTCAGAAATTGACGACCCTAAAGGTGAAGACAGACGAATATCCTGATAGTATGTGCCATAGCTGCGGAATATTTACACATTAACGAAGGTTTTCCCCATTCGGCGTGGAAAGTCATTTTTGAATTAACGTCCTGTCGTTCGTTTCTTGTTTGGGTAAGCAAACCCCGTAATAACTGTCGGTGATAAGGTGACATCTCAAGTTAACATAAAAATCAACGGTAGCTCGAAGTGCTGGTTGATTGACACCAGGGCGGCAATTCCACTAATTGGGCCAAGGTGAGGTAAGGTTGTTCAACCATATGCCATGGTCGTTCGAACATTTGGCGGTTTTACTCTCAAAGTGAATGGCCTAGCGCAGTTTGATGTCCGAATCGGTCATTATGCATTCAAACAACCTTTCTTCAGTTCTCACAATGTACACAAGTTTATAGTGAGGCGGGTTTTTTTTACCATGCTGAAGCCGTGATTGATCTAAAATATGATACGCTTGTAACGGAAAACTGAGTCGTTCCTTAGTGAGAAGGCGCAAACCACAACTGGGTCAAACTGAGACGAACTCACCTACATCATTCCCGTCTTGTGACAACCGGCTGCAGAATGAATTAATAAGCAGGGTCCAAGAATTGTCTACTGCAGATCAAGATTCATACGACTATTGTGTCTGAAGTGAACAAGAAAGCTCTATCCAATCAAGGCGATTTCGACCTTTTCGTCCTGGAAGGACTCTAGTAAACCTGCAGCTGGAAAATGAACGACAAGTGCAGTACATGGTATAAGAAGAAACTATCCAGGAAGTGGATAGCCTATTCCATTTTTCCCGTCTTGTTGACAAACTATCCTAATAGAAAGTTTCTTTTTTACGTGGTATTCAGAAGATTGATCGGGGCTAAAACTGTAGCTGTTCCGGAAGTGGTGGAAATTTTCGATGAGTTACGGAATGCCGGAATATTCAAAGCGTTGGACTTGTGATCCGAATATTGACAGGTTCCAATCAAACAGTCGGACCGAGATAAATCGAATCTCACGGTGGAGACAATCAAAACCGCTTCAAACGCATGTCGTTCGGACTTTCATGCGCCCGTTTTAAGTTCAGACGACTGATGTTCGAATTGCTGGACGGATTGTTGTCTATTAGGACGACATTGTCATCTACAGCGCTAGTAAGGCAGGACACATGGTACATGTTTCAGCTGTGTTACAGAAAGTTGAACAAACCAGCCTACAGATCAATAGTCCATGGTCATAACTGGCGAAACACACGGTGCTACTAATTGATTATAAGGTCGGTCAGGGCGGTTTTCGGCCACTGTCAGAGAAACCGATGGCGACCGAAGCCTCTCAAGTGCCAACACCGAACAGGACGTTGAAACATTTTCTTGGTCTCGTTTGATTCTACAGTCGATTCGTCAAAGTTATTTCAGTGAGCTCTTGAGCGCATTACGCTAAATATTGAAGGAAACTTGTCCGTTTCACTGGTCAGGAAAAGTCAATCACGCGTTTACTTTTAATGCGCCAACCACGGGAGGGATAAGCTTGTTGGTTATATTAGCGGATTTGAAAGTGACAGTGGTGAATGAATATCATCAGATGGCTCATGCGGGATGTCATCGAACCTAGGAAGTTCTGAAGCAAAGGACCTATTGGAGAAGAATGAAGTGTGACGTTAACAATTGTATGCAGGCACACCGGCAAAGTCGGTTGCTGGAGAGCACTAAACATACCACTCAGCATCCCAAACATGCAATTCATGTCAGTGAAATTAGGGAATTACGGTCGGTGGATGCGATGGATCCTTTTCCAGTAGAAACCTGCGTAATCCAATATATCTTAGTCACGACTAACCATTTCACAAGATGGATCGAAATAGCCGTGATATCTGATCATCGTGCAAGTAATGTATGCAGTTAGTGATGGAACACATCGTTTGGACATTACGGAACACCGAGAAGCATACTGACTAATCAAAGCCTCCGCTGCAAAAGTTAGGAGTGTCGGAATTGTTTGGAGCTTGACACTCAAGAAATTTCGCACATCACATCATCCTCACTGAAACGGACTGATGACAACAAATAGTGACATAGCCAAGGGGTGGTTGACAGCAAAAGAATGAATCTGTGAATAAATGTCATGATTTAATTTGTTGACCCATCGCTGCTCGCTACAAGTAACAACGAATAAATCGCGGTTCAGCTTAGTGTATGGGCGTTTGATGCGTCTGTCCGTCAATCAGGAAATTGGTTCCTGAGAAAACCGACGAGTGAGTGAGCGTGAATCAGCAAAGGCTAGGGTGGTGGCGAGAAACAACTTGACAAATGCTCAAGGAGAGCTCAGTGGTAAAGTTATCTTATGGATGTACTGTGTCTGAACTTGGTTTTAAGGTTAAATACAAGAATGGGTGAAATCCGAACCCAAGAGAACCCAGATATAAGAAGTCCCGGCAGGATGGATGGGGCCATGTATTGTAGTGGAACCTCCCGGTCAAGTGTACTTGACTGAGAATGAAAAGAGTGAGCATCGGTTTCGCAGAAGCCAGCTTTGTTAACGGTATAACAATCTGATCAGAACAGAATACACAACAAGTTTATCAACATTACCGATGTCAGTACGCTGATCCTCGGGAAAACAAAGAGAGTCTAAACGACTTTTATTGCGGCCGAAACAAACTTTGCGGAGGGAAGAGTGTAGTGAAGCCGAGCGGTCGCACCATACTCCTTACGCTAGTAGTGAGTAGTGAAGCAAGAGCATGAAGTCGAATACCATGGTAACCGAGGAGACAATACAAAAACTTTTGAGTGTATTTCGGCATGGAATGGTTTTCGGTACATGCAGGAACTGGGCATTAACAGCCGTTGCAAACGTGATGTCCTGGAATCAGTATTATATGCAAATTAGTGCGTTTTTTCGTTGTTGCATTAAAGCACCCAACCCACTTATTGTTTTTCCAAATGACCACTCCTTGTGCCAGCTACATTATTGGCTCACAACGGTTAGACTGTGGTCTGAGCCCCCTGGTAAGTACTTTTGATTAATGACAACAATCACAAAGCCGACCCTGTACCTCCGGCTAATCTTGACAAGTAAATACGTCCTACGTAAGCCATCCTATCTCAGACATGGCACATTATTTAAGTTCACCTTTGCATCAAAATAGCAGATCAAGAGCTGCAAATATTTTGAGTCACTCAGACTAATCAATTTATTAGAGACAGCCAGAATGAATACCAATATCCACGCTGTCAGTTTATCTGGGTAATGAATTCATGGCTTACCTTCTCCACAAATTTAGTCCATTTGTTATTCCCATACGCGTTTAATTGAAACAAATAAAATGTCTCGAACTAAACGGTTGACGTAATATAACCAGAAGTGCGGCAGCCAGCAACAGACGTCCCCTTACTGTGGTAGTTGGCTTAACGATAGGAATATTCATTTTTGTTCCAACGCCTAAGTGTTTCTCACTGCTACAGAGTGGGCAAACTTGCATCCGGTGCTTCTGAAAGACACAGGTCTAATTATTTTCTGACCAAACAGCACAGACGAAGTTCACACACTATCGCTGACAGTCGATTTCTAAGCTCCAACTTTACACCGGAGGTCGAAATAACAAAACCTTTTCAGTGTTCGTGAACGGACTTAATTGCTGATGCTTGAAACCATTTAGATATCCCATTGGACAAACGAATCATAGTGGTACGTCCTTATATCCTGATGTTAAATTACTTAAGTATGACTGCCCTTCATGTATTGTATGACATTATTTTCGATCTACTGTTTCCCTGTTGTAGTATTCAGCTCCTGATCGTCGCTGATCAAGCATTTTCGCATTCCTTTGGCTTGTTTCTAGACCGTTTAGACATTGTAGCTTTTGTGTCTGCAGATTTCTGTTTGATTTTTTGTACGATATCCACAGCACGTTCATCATAACAGCATACTAAGTTGGTGTCAGATAGTTTGTTGATAGTGCTTCTGCAAACTTCTGCTCACAAAGCTTCAATTCTTTTATAATTCACATGACTACACGTTTACAAAACGCTTTCGATATGCTAACCAGTTGAAAATTTTGTCTAACCACAGCGTATAATCATCATGCAAAGTAAACAGAACCACCTGTTCATGCTGTGGCTTGACTATTGTGTTGTTCAATAGCCGACGTGTTTCTGGTCACTGTCCACCCCATCGGCATGTAATAAAAATAGTATTGTGTTATGACTGCCGATGATGGCGATGTCAAAATTGTGTTATGTCCCAAGAAGCAGATGTAGGTTAATAAGAGTATCACATTATAGAGTTAGCTGGAAAAGCAGGATAGAATAAACCAAAATAAACAAAGATAATAATGAACTGGGCCACACTGCAGCGAAAGCAATCGCTGAATAATATTTTATAAAACAAAAAATCAGGACGTCACAAGAATATTATCAAATCAAGGGATTAAGACAAAGTTGAAGAATAGAGCTCAAGATTAATCAGTATGCAGTCCTTGTTACAGGAAAGAGCTAAGTATGTGGAAGGAACTGAAACTGGACACGTTGTTCACGCCATATCGAGTTTGTCGTCTAGTTTACTCCTTGCTGTTAAGTGATGTTCATCGTTGACATTGGTTAAGTAAGTGCGTGCAATGTCTGTATGCCGGGACAGCGTCTGACTTTGTGTTTCGACAAGAATTTCAAAATTTTCGCTAATGACCGTGAAACTACATAACAAGGGATAGAGTAGGAAACAATCGACACATAACGAAGTTGAAAATAGTGCAGAAATTCGCGAGGATTCCTTCCAGTAAGAATAATATAATGAGTCTCCTTACTTTCAAAATATTTTCACTGATGAGGCGCGATCTACCCATACCGTAGCGAGAGGTAATTTCCAGGCAAGTGAATGCCGTCTGTTTTGAAAAACGTTCGCTCTGTATAACTTAGGGTGGTCTTCCATGGTAACAGTCAAAATACTAGGTGACGAATGTGTCAGCTTACCTTCCATAGTATATTGTGAGACAGAACCTTTAGATTGATAGTTACCGGTGATTGCATCATTACACTGGCCCACCAGAAACCCACTGACAGTTTTCCTTTGAATGACAATTTTAAACAAACGTGTACAACGTTCTGTCCATAATCCTGAATGCACCACTACGATTAACCCTTTCTCAGGTCAGATGTTCATATTGTTTTTAACGGCCACGAAATTTTAGACTGATAGCGTGGGATAAGTAACCAGAAGGTCTAAATTAGAACGGATGTTTGGATATACTTGGTAACTTGTTATTTCCATAAGATCCTGGAGTTTACTTGCAACTACTTTTGTACTCATATTGCTGGTATGAAGGCGCTAAATGCGACAGTAACACAGGATTGCAAGAAGCATGACTAAGAGCGCTGCGATTTAATCCTGTGTGTTGAGTCGAGATTATATCGCAAGTGTGGCCAATATTTGCCTGGCAATCGGTGAAACCTAAAGTTCACAATATCTGGAGAAAATGAATTGAAATAGGTTGTCCGGTTTTGATTTCTTTTTGGCAAAAGTTCTTTCATCCCAGAGTATAAAGATTTGTAAACTTTGTCCATGTAATTTTCATCTTCTTTGGAAGTAAATTGATGCACACAATGTGTACTAGCACCCGTAGTTAACTGTCCATTTTCAAAAGATAGCAATAGCTTGCGAGTTCGATCGATAATCGCAAATGTGGCCGGGTTTTAGTCCGTTTTATTGATCGGACGGAGTCTTTTTTAGTTTGAAGTAAGTGTTTACAGTTATCAAATGACAGTTCACTGCGGATTTTGTTCTGTTCAGTGTTAGTGACCTTTTCTAATGCTGCTGATTACTGGCTGTTTATCAAGAGAAATATTGAGTTCCAGCGCGTTCGCTGCAACATTGAGGGTTCACTGAGTTCTCACATTGGTTACAACCAGGTTATCAGTTTTATGTTACCCAGTTCGTGAGTGAACACAGGCTAAATTTATTTGCTCTTCTGATCTGCTGAATCTATTAGAAAAGCAACATCAGCCGTACCTTTTACTTTAAATACCAGGACAAAACTTTTATAAAAAACCATTTCTGGTCACGTTGATTTTGAACTTACAAGCGGTCAGACACAGCTTTTTTTACTCGGGAGGTTGCCGTTTACTGAATATTATGTGTTAAGATGAAGTTATCTGACCTGCACTGACCACAAAGCAGCAGTAAGATCAAACTATTTTGTAGTTGGCTTTATCGATATTCCGAGTTCCATGGGAGACTAGATATTTGTTCTGTGAATAGCCTGGTGATCGAAAATATGAAACACTTTTGGTTTGCTACTTTGACGTTCTTATGATTAGTTTTTTGAGAGACGATTGTATCAATCACTACAGCACAGATCACATAATGTGCATGATCGATGTTAAGTACTTGTGTTTAGTTTAAAATGTTCATGGTCGGAATGTGATGGTGACAAGAACTTGAGTTGTGATGAAATTATGAAAATGGAATCTGTCCTATTCATTAGTTAACCATAATCCTGAAAAATCTAATCCTATTATAAACTATTCAAAAAACTAGATCGGAAGTGATTTCCAACTGAAACCAGCTACGACCTTTCTATGAAGTTATTTCGAGGCCAAGTAGTTTTCACTTGTCTGCAACGTAAGCTTGTTGAGTTCACGATCGGCTGTTTGTTGAAGACGGTAATTCTCAGAACTGAGAATCTACTTCTTTGGTTCGGAGGAAACGCATGATTGATTTGGTATGACTTGTTACCACTCACTAGTAACTAAAGTTCCATTTGCCTAACTTTGGCTACCGTTTCTTTTGCTGGTAACGCGTGCCTTTTTATGCAATCTAAAGTCAGAATTCAACGGATTAATTGAAACGGAGGGAAATTGTAGTCTACCTCTTCGTTGTTCAGTTGGTTGAGCTACATAAGGAAGCGAGAAGACACCCAGTATGACTAATTCAACACATATTTTATCACAAGTAATTTTCAATGGCACGGCCCATTACCAGGATGATACTCAACATCGAACAAAAATAGCAAGAAGATAGGCAACTTTACATTTGAATTCGAACGGAAACAAATAATAGCAAGTACGGTCTCAAATTTATTTCGTTATCTTCATTGTTCCTGCATTGGTGTACATTTTTATATTAGTAGAAGTACACCACCCAGCCTTTTTACTAGCCTTAATATACGGAGGTTATTAAAGATGTCAAGATTTGAACGCGGATGGGTTACAGTCAGATGGATCGTTGTCATGTTTTTCGATTAAAAGGATGCGTGACGTGATTTTAATCGACGATTTCGCTGCTAATGCTGGATAAGAATATGCTTGAAAGAGTTGGATATCGCTTCCACAGAAATGAATAGAAAATTTCAATGATAACTTGACTCCAGAAGTGTTTGTCCAAACAGTAAATATGGAGTCTTCATTCAACATTATATTTAATCTACAGTAACAACTCTCAGCTTGAATCCAAGACTTAGTACGGGGAAATAGTTATAACTGAACAGGATAACTCATTATTGAATAAATATTCGGAGGGGCTCACTATTTTTAATGAAATATATAACTAAATTACGTCAGACTACTCAAGACTTCTGTTACTGAGAATTTCTACTTTTGCTTCTAACCAATGACTGTTATAACCATAGCCTTGTTCAAATAGACACCATTAAACCATTCTTCCAAACATGGTACAAACTATTTTCACACACATGTAGTTCTGGAAGATTGTTGCCATCGCAAAGCACCCCTTGGAAAGTTAGTTGCGGTAAAATTCAGAACGGGATTTGCACGTCAGCCGGTTTTAGAGCAAGTGACCATCTTTCTAGTCACTTCATTCTAATTGTTTCTACGTTTGCGATCCACATATTCCTTAACGAAATAATTTACAATGTTGAAAATTCAGACACCTACTTACTTGTTTCGTGTTGGCCAATATAAATATATGTGCATATATATACTTGCACTCATGTATTATACGAATACTATATTCTTTGGATTGTTCAAGGTATTTCGAAGGAAGTTTGTTGAATTTTCCATATGAGTGTCTCATAGACAGTCAGGATCACGTCAGTTTTATATCATTTTTACTAGCTAGTTTACAGTTTGTCTTACCTGAAACCATTGACTGTTTATGACACAAAGCGTTCTCTCCGTTTAATCAAATGATTGTTGATAGTTCGTCAACGCATCTATTTCAACAGATCAGCTGAGTTAGTTTGTGTGCGTGTATTTTAGAACTCAATGTCGACCTGGATCGATTGCACTATGCGGGTGCACCTGGCATCGATTTCGATTACAACTAAGAATCGCGCATATAGAGACATACGCGCTCAAACAAATGAGCAAAAGCAACCCTTTAACGTATGCACACTGATGTCATTTGCCTCTAAGCAACATCGATGCTTAACTTCGGAGTATACCTGCTGATCATGTTTAAAGTACTTAGCTACACAATTTTTTTCTCATTAACCGATAGCGCAATATTAGTTCATTACAAGCTGTCAACGTCTAACGAAGAGTTATAATCGCGTCGATTGAATCGTACTTCACTTATACTTCAAACAACAAAATACACTCAAGTCAAGTCAACGTTACTCAATATGCATACCTAAGGGTGAATTTTAAGACTATATAGGTGGAAGTCTATTGGTTCTCGTAGTCCTCGAGATAAACTTATGTGGTTAGGACCTCTTGGTGCTTGAGCCAGATGATCACTGGTGTGCAAAGAAGATGCGAAGTAGACTACATCACAAATAGATATATGTATAAACTGTTATGAATCATTGTCACCGGATTACACTTCTTGTCTCCTAATTACGCTAACACCGGTTTTTTTAATATTTCTTTTGTTATCTTAACTGAAAGACTAATATTTTTAACAACATGTTTTTGAAAGCTGCAGCCGACATGTGGAACATACTAATTTTCAGCATTTCATTAACAAACAAATGGTGTGTATAATCGCAAATTGCACTATCATATAATTATTAGAACACTTCACAACAAGACAATATGTGGTACCTGAAAATGAATTGTGCCGAAAATTCTTTTGAGGGGGTCAGCGAATATTCCGTATAAGCAAACTGAAAGTAGAACTGTAAGATATCAATAAAAGCCTTTGGGAAGCAACTATTCGTTTTCTATTTGATGCATAACTGCGTCCGTTTTCGTACGATTGTCTAATCAGTACCGTCTGAATGTTTGAAGTCGAATTCCTACGTGGAAAATGCACATGCCAAGTCGTTGCTTTTTGTTGTTGATTTTTCTACCTCAACAATGTTTTATTGATTCACCCAAATGATCGGAAAAAGGAATCAAATCCAATCGTAGTAAACAGATGGCACATGGCATTACAGACTTTGTTCATCTTCTTGTTGAGTGCAGTTAAAACTACCAACACAATTGAAATCCCCCCAACTCCTCATGCTGATTTCTGCAATGCTGAAAGTCCTTCCAGACCGCTTTTCCAATATGTCGGTTCAATGGATCAGTCCACATTGACTTTCTAATTTTTGAAGCTTACCACGTTTCGTTAGTGCCTCCGTGACATGTGTGCTTAACCGCAACTTTCACGAGGTTCCGGGACGTACGCGGAATTCCACCAGGACTGATGTGATCTTCGTGATTATTTAAACAATTACTCCTGAATAACCAAAACCCATCTGCTCTGTAAAATCGGTTAACTCAAGGCCGTATCCAGACCTTTTCGTACCACCCACGTTTGAGCATAAACTGAGCGAACGATTCTTCGCCCGCTCATTTTCACCATATAAATACGTCTGGCTTTGTGTTATCTTGACATTAAAATACTGTCCCTTTAAGGCTTTGCACGCCTTTCTTCTCTCGCCAAATCACAATGTAAGATGAACTCTTTTCAGGTCGATATGTAACTAGCACGCAGTAAACACTGCATGTGGTTGTATAGTGGTTTGTATGCGTGGTGTGGGTCAACGTAAACGCATTATTAGTTAGAGGTCACATTCTATATCAAACCCCCACAGTCCACTTCGGAATGCGATGTCCACATAATTTGGAGATAGAAATGTGTTTTGATTTGTTGCACCAATCAGATATAATTTTGTGACATTGGCATTTGTGTCAGTAGCATATTCAAGAAATATGCCAAAGTTAGACTGTCTCTAAGTCTTCAGAAGTTTGTACTGCACAAAGCACGCTAGCGTTGGTTTGCCGATTTTCTTAGTCTGAGTTTACAAGTCTGAGATGAACCACAAAACCCAACTCAGTGATCAGCCTCCGATGGTGGTCGACCAGTACGTATATCTGATGGTTATAAACTGCCAACAAACTGGTTGTTTCCACAATGAATATTAATCACTGGATATAGTATTTTGGCCATACACTGAAATGTGGATTTATCTTGAGAGGTTGTGACTGCAAAATTTGTAATCATACTCAGACTGATGATGGCAGTTCACTGCATCAGATACAACTACCCGGACTCTTAGTAGAACCTGGGCAATTAGTGTGTGACGAACCAGACGAAAAACAATTGTTCCAGCCATCCTATCGCCGTAGACTTTTGGAGTACTGTGACCAAATAGATCAAGGTTACGAATATTAAGACTGTGAGCAGTTTGTCATTATCATTTGCTTCCAACCATGAACCGTTAACCAGTGATGTAAGATATCCTGTTACCGGATTTAAAATGTTCAGTAACTGTTGGTCACTCAAACCTCTTAATGTCAATCTGCCGAGCTGATTTCAAGAAAAACACGACAAGTATTCCCTCAGGAAGCAAGAACGCCAGGAAAGCAACAACTGATTTTTCCGTCGTCTAATAACAGTCGCTTTGTGTATTCAACTACAAACCGTTGAGCAAACATGCTTTGCACTGAAATCGCTTAGATATCGCAAAAGTGGGTGCCTTGGTGTGGAACAAAACACATATTAATAATTTCTTTGAGAAGTGTTGAATTATGTACAGCATGATGTGATGTGCATAACCTTGTGGATTTCAACGAGCTAACTCATAGATAACCACCACAGACGTTCACACCGTAACAATGAATGTCTAATGCACGCAAATACTAACTAGGACTGACGGCCATCTTTGGATACTACTGATTGCTTGCTACTATCACGGATACGTACTTGTGGAATCATTGTAAACAACGAAGGATTAGCAGCAGAGAGATCTGATGATGAGCACTATCGAACTGCCAAAAATCTACGTTTAACGTTCAGGGAAAAATGGACAAATACGTAAAAGGCCGTTCTACTAACAACCAATGTTTTGGTCTTAACCGCTTGGTTGCGTCTGTAATTTATAGATGGCCTGTGTGGAAAACTGATCAGATCCATTTCTTGAACAGACGACTTACTGGAAACAACCCCAGGCTGGTGACACAGCCAACGCTAATTCGGTTGACATATTTGCCATTCACATTCGGCAGAACGGAAACTATCGACAACAATCAGTTTTCTCCTACCCGAGATGGCCCGCTTTAGCGAAAGGGACTGTTACGTACTACGTAACTGCAAATTCTGATGACAAAAAGTAGCCTTACTGTTAGTTAGATCATGATTAGTGCTGGCCCCTGAAAAATACTGAAATAAACTATGGGTTGAGGTCACGTTCGTGCTCAAAACAGTGAGTTGCGCTTGAAAGTGGCAAATTCCGCATCTCCTGAAATTACTCGATGCGCGTTTGGTTTTAACTGTCCCATCGTAAATACTCTAAATCATCATGAAATGCTCAGTTCATAATTACCAGACAATCACCTATCTGTGGCACGTACGATTAGTCGTGTTATACAGTTAACCGTAAGTCCACCATCAGCAAAGTAGTGATGTAGAAATTTCCTCAGTAGACAAGTATGACGCCTCATGTTACGGTTGAGTAAATTTTTGATCAAATCAGACAGAACTTTTCTACTCACATAGGGCAAAGCACCTTTAAACTCAGGAGACTTGTCATTCTTCTGTGTTTATTTAAAAAAAAATTCTGTATGGGCGGATTTTGTTTTCATTCGTACATATCCATCTGGAATGGGTGATAACACACAAGGCAGATTGGAACCTATGGAATCGTCAACCAAATAAAATTAGATTTATGTCAAGTACTTGCACCTGAAAATTTAGTCTACTTCGCACTTGAATAATTAATGAAAAAAAAACACACTATACCTTCGTGAATTTTGTGTGATTACGTTTTGTTATGTGATATATATGTATGCTGTTTTCCTCTTAGACAACTGACAAAACCGAACAACTTTTGCGTGATCTGGAGGACATTCGAGGTAATTCAATGATAGCACGCCAAAGCGTAATGTTTTACGGTGAGAAATAGCTGGTTATTGTCAAATGTATAGTGCAATTGTGTTCATAAATATGTCAATACTATACAAAAAACAATGGTTACAATGGGTACTTTCTACTATTGATGGCAAGTAAGCGAAACCTCTTCGAACGCTATACTGTTTTTGTTACTTCACAATCCTTGCTTTATAAAAGCCCCGTTGCTTGTTCGCTGGTGGGCTCACGATGACTTCTGATGCTTCATCGCACAGGAATCACAGACAGTAAGAGAGAAATAGAATGTAGTTAAAATGCGGGTAACTGTAAAGGACCTGAGAATTGATAGAAAATATATCAGGCAAGATATTGGGTTCGCCAATAATTTATGATTTGAACTGTTAGCTGTTTACAGTGTTATGGTTTTTGATGCTGTAACCGGGCCTGGTATCTTGGTGATCCAAATCCAATATGTGTTGCACAATATGCTTTGGTAACTGCATATGTCAGCCGCACTGTTTTAGAACGTGATTTGCCTTTGTGATGATTGTTTGAGAAACTTTTCATAATCTCAGTGACCTCAGTTCCTTTGGATAAAAACACTATGTTAGCATACTGATAGCTCCCACCAATAAAAAGCAGACAGTATATACCGCCGTTCACTTTAACGCATTGAGCAAATTTGTTTACAATCATACTTCCACATGACCACATAAACAGAGTCTTGTAATTCGAAAGCTTCTTTTGTGTCTTGCGCCGGTGCATTCTTTTGTATCAAGCGTTAAGCCGTGTTGCTTACCCAGCATGTGGTTTTTGACTTTCAGCGTAACTATTGTAATTATTTGTTCCGCGAAAAGCACACGAACAGCAAGCACTGAAATTGCAGGTACCGCGTAATGTGCTGGTCAAATACAAGCTTAAAGACGGCTACAACAACATCAAAGCGGAAGACAAAGGAGACATTAAGCTAATTGGTGGGGGCTTCTCAAACCCACTTACTGAAATTATGCAACGAAGTTGTTGATGGCTCCCATCACTACAATCTGAGGGTCTCTACTACTACTGCTACTTAAATACCAAGTGGAAAATAGAGATGCCGTTTTTGTTATAGGCAAGAGGAATAAGTCATACTGAGGAAATTAATCAAAAAGTCAACACAAGTAACAGTACGTTAATCGGCTAATAATTGAAAGTGGCGAAGGTCCTTGCTCATTTTTTGTAAACGGGAGACAGGTTATTTTGTCCGCAAATAAACATACATGAATCTTCTCTCAGATGACAGCTTCCAACCCACCAGTTTTGAGTTTGCATTAACTGTGTGCTGCGTGAATGATTAGATGCACCGAACACAGCGTCTAGGCCATCGAGAGACCACATTCAATCACAAACCTCCAACTAACCTATCATTGAAATCATTGTGCAATCAAATTGGAAAAGGAATAATATGAGCGCCATGGACTGGGTACTAGATATCGTGTTTAGATCAAAACTAAGGTAGATGCAATTCCGAAATATTGGAAAGCCTTCTTAGGATTCTTTTAAAGTCGATCACAGTTCACCGTTGCCATTTTATTTTCTACTTTAACTATAAGATCCCCAACATTTTTGAGATATCCAGTAAACGTGGTTAGAACTTTTCTGATACTTCTTTGTAATATACTATTGTCACTTATCCACATTAATACAGTTTACGATGCACCTGCCTGAGCATACACCTTTTTCTGCCCTATATCCAGATTCATACAGCGGTCTATACTTACAACGTTGTATTTTGTTGTCTTTCAATGGAATTCAGCCTGGCATGTTTCAACGGACAGTGAAATTTTTATAAACTGTAATACCCACCAGCTTACAGGTATCTTGGCAACTTGTGATCTTCAGGTTATATAACTTTTGCTTTTGGGCTTCTTTGGTCCAAACTTTTATTACCTGAGCCAGAATATTTTGTGTAATACAGCCGTGGACGAAATCTGTGCATCTGTTATACAATGTAGGTACCTTTTATATGTTGAGATACCACGTGTGCTTCTACTTGAAAGCCCTCCCCTTTTACCTACTCATGGAATGAAACTTGATGTTGCGTTATAGGAATAAACACCTAAATAGCGTAGACAGACTTGTGTGAACCGTACGATAGTTCTCAGAGTTATGAGCAGGTGTGTGCGTGTAACTATCTTGTGAAAGAGATACAATCGTAGCTCAGATGATTATATAGAGAGAGCTAAACGATCTTTGAATGCTTGGATTACTGGATGCTTTTTAAACCAGTTCTTATCCCACCCGACTAGGTTGATCAACAGAGCTCTCTCAAAAGACCACAACAGTCAACAATACCTGATCATAAACTGGAAACAGGCCTCAAGTTGGACGCCATTAACACATTTTGCGGACTGCTCGACGTCCGCAAGAGGCACATTTCACAATTCACTGAGACGTTACCAGTTAACCGTACTAATTCACCTTTTCGTGTTTAGACGCAGAATGTGTTAAAGTTACGGTTGTCTTGACAACTCAACGCTGCGTGATACTGAGGAATTGTATATGAGCAGCCGTTTATGTGTGCACAGTGGCCATGACATTACCTGTCTACTGTTGTGTTTATGGTTTGCTTATAATTTAGTCACATGTACGCATGCGTTCACAGTGTGTGAAATGCTGATTCGAAAAGTCGCACCACTTATATCTTACAACTGTACTGTGAAAATTATAGTTTGTTTTTAATATACGTACGTATACATGTAAACATGTGATCCACATAAAACACGTGGACAGAGTTCTGGGTACAAGTGCTTGTCAAGTTGGAAACTTCAAGTAAATTCTTAGCAGACGTCATCTTTAGATATTTTGTAACGTAACAGTTTATGGCCATAGGGTTGTAGCCGTCTTAATCTGATATTCGCAAGTAACGAGAGTTTCAGGAACGCCATTTAAATGCAACGGATCCTGAGGACCATCCTTAAGAAATCCCAGGTAAATTCATTTCCAGACATGCAGTAGGATTTTATTGGGAGAATATGTTTATCATGCATGCGCACATCACTCATAATTTTCTTGCTATTAACGCTAGCAACGATTTATCATATGTTTACACTCCCTATACCATTAGGTAATGCAATGCGGATTTTATTGACGGTAGGCTGGTGAAGACTCCCATCCGCCGGACAACTGTCAGGGGGCTTTATTATAGAAATCGAATGTATGACTGGATATTAGCCGGAAGGGTAAATATGAACAAACTGCAGAGTCAGAATCGTTGTTCTGACGGCCTGCCGTATTCTTAAAGTAAAAAATCAAACTCCAACTCGCCGTGTTCCTCAATCGGTCAGCACAATTTGAAGTGAATCCATACCGGACCATTTGGTCTTAACGCGACGATATTTTAAATCAATCATTTATCCGCCCTAATGGAAATGCCGCTTGCTTTACAATAGCGTCCATCTTTATTTAACATAAATTGATGATGTGGAAGGGGGATATGTTGACAATAGACTCGTGAAAAAAATGGTTGTACTGTCAGTATTTAACATTCCCACTAACAAAAAGTTGACTGAATTCCAGAATTTCTGTCTAAGTTCATTTTTTCGCACTTTCTCGTAAAAACGGTCACCTGTGACGTTTGTCTTTCAGCTGGTGAACAAAATAACTTTCCTGAGTAGGGTTGTGTTGCTATTGGATTACCCCTTAGGATCTGTGAGTCATAATTTCAATGGAAGGCAAAAAGACCACTTTTACTGCCAGATGAATATATGAGTAGACGAAGTCACTCTTGTCCGATGACTGCGGTTGATCGTTAGCTCCCACCAGCTTCCGTAAGGTTCTCGTCGTGCTCACCTTGCTTTACTTCAGTTCACTTATTCAGTTAGATAAGTTCAAAGTGCACCACTAAACAAAGTGCAGCAGTGCTACGCAAAGAGCTAAGTTTATGGATCTCACTTCGGTTGGAAGATAAGATATTCTCGGTCGAAAACACTGTACCACCATATATAATCAAGTCTTTCAGCAAAAATGATGGAACATCATGAGTGCCTGCTTTCGTAGGTTGGTATGGGTGGGCAAAAAGTAACACAAGTCGCATCTATGTCCGTCGATAGTGGCTTTAGTATAGGAAATTTTCATGTATACATCCAGCGGATTTCATTCGGAAGATGATATTGATCGAAAGAATTTGAAATATTGACTAGTGGCAGTACCAAATAAGAGAGTCACTTGACCGTTTTAAACGGCATGTGCCTTATAACTCATTAGATGAGGTTTAATATTGCCATTGTTGGTTTAACTACTTCAATGGGGACACAGATGCCTGGGATATCGAACTTGTCTTTAAACGTTTACAGCTATTCAGTGTGAAGAGCCGAACTGTCATCAGTTAACGAAGCAGCACTCGCAAATACTATCACACGTTTGCCAATTAAAACCGAGATGATTTCACATTCGCTTACGAAAAGTGACTACGGGGTTCTACCGGAATCGCGAAGTGAACCACTGACGTAATTTACGTTTCAGCCTTGCATAATCCACAAAACTTATACACTAAATATTCAGTTGGATATTTTTTCACAGTTTACTGGTAGACCAGTTGTCAGCCGTCACTACAAGGGAAACAAACTCGTTTTCGGTGTATCATACTCAATCTGAATCTTGCTGAAGTCCTGACTTTCCACAAATGGGTTCTGCTCTAAGTTATCAAATATGCCAAACTGCTCATTAGTAATTATAACAGTTCAGTGAACTATTCCACGGGCATCTTACCATCATACCTATTTTTATTTCAAACTCCCTGCACTTTGAGTTCATAACTGTACAAGTACAGATGAGTCAAGCTCAACGTAAAAGCACAGAAACGTCGGGAAAGTATTCCTGAAAAGTGGATAACTTTTGTCTCGGCCTTTGAGTGGTGAACCGCATAGCGCACAATTGTCCAATGTTGAAGACTTAATAGACTAGATACCAAATGAACTGATTAAAATAAAGCCTATCCTAAGTGTCCTGTATTCAAAGTTCCGTTTTTTGAAACAATAGACGGGGAATACCAGTGTGCGAACGTACCTGTTCGAGAATCATGGTGACTTTCTTAAGCGATTAACACAGGATAAGGTCATATAACGTATTCACTTCAGCTGAATTGGAAAAACAGTTCCAGCTATTCTATTGTTGCAGGGCGTGCCAATTGTTCAGAACATGGCTTATTTCTTAACAGCGAGACTTGATATGTGTAAAATACCGCACCGTACGCAGACGTGTTTGGCTAACTGCGTCTGTGGAATCCACCCACCAATAATTCATTCTTTGTGGTCTACATGACACCTTTATTTCTATTTACTTCCTGAGAGGTTTATCCCCTTCGCTCGTTAAAGTATCATTGCTATAAACAACACGACACACAAGTGGTTGCTTGGAAGAAACAAACTACGGTTGTGTAGGTCAGTAGCTTAAGAAGCAATCGAGACTAGCAGTCGGGCGCCGATTGAACCTAAACTGTGTAACAGTGTGCTAACGTGTTGTTTTCGTCTGCGCAGGTTGTATGTGCGTGACTTATTGCGCCTTTGGTTTGTGTTTATCAGTACTGTTTCCGTTTACAGGACAGCTGATGGAACCCCTACTTCGGAAGATCGCCGTCTCCCGCTTTCTCCACATTGTCCAGAATTAGTCCATCAAGGTAATAGACAATCACAGTGAAAAAGGCCAGCTTGCGTGTTACATTACCGAGACTAAGCGACTATTGTTGTCTTGTTTCCATTCTACTAAAATTCAACCGCAAATTTTGCAGACAGACAGATGGAAGATAAATTAAACCCCCTCAGAGTTCTCCCTTGGCGGACATCTTAGTGAGTAAACCACAGTTACACGTAATCGTCGGTGACACGCCGCGTCAATACATATATGCTTTAACGACCTGTTTCAAATTAGTCAAAAATAGGAATCCCGCGTACACTTCGAGGCTTTACTGTGGCTCGTACATCTTTTCCACTTATCACAAAGGCGGAAGTCAGTGGTTTATTTCTTGCTCTAAATGTTGCGTTGAAGGGGGACAAAAATGGCTGATTTCAATAGCGGAAGTTTATTTTGACTGATCAGTATACACATCTTTCGGCTTCATGCGTCGTTGACAAAAATGTGGTTGCTTAACCAGTGGGTCATGAAGATTGTGCGTTCCACATACCTTAGAAAACAAGCCGCAGTATGTCTGTGGTACTTCTGAAATCAAACAAAAAGATACCTTCATATTCAAACGCAGCCACCGATGAGAAGAGATCATTTGTCCTGCAGCCTGCATTCCGATATGGTATGAAAGCCGAGTGAACCAATTATCGTCTCTCTATTCTAGCGGACAGAAGCTTTTAACAGTCACGCTACAAAGTCGATTCGTCAGTTCTGCTGAAAAATAAAATTGCTATCCGCAATCAATCGGTGTATGTATGCACATTTTTTTGCCTTTCAGTAACGGACTGCAGACCGATAGTCTCGTGAGTGTGCACAGAATTCCAGGTCCATACCAAAATGTTGACGCAATAAACAGCTGTACTAAGCCAGTCAGATTGTCGGACGGTCACAGCACACCTCTGTAACCACAGCCAGACTAGCCGGAACGCGGACGTTCGCGTATATCAGGTCAGGTGGCTAGGTCCCATCGTCCCAGTGATTTGTCCGTGACTGTTCACAATTGTTAACACCTGGCTGTTCACCCGAATTTCAGCGCATGAAAGACAACCATTGACGGACAGCTAGCGTGCATCGATGGTTGTAAATGGATACTGTAGCAACACGACATTTCCTCCGACGGCCTGAGCCATCTTGATAATAAAAACTGCATTCATAACTGAGGCAGATTTACAACTCACCAAGATAATGGCCGAAAAAGCACAGTTTTTCCGTAATGTCAGAGACGAGACATGTGTTTTCAAGTTTACCGTTCCATTTGTCAACTCTGACATGACGTTTTATAGCCGTGGTATTAGGACTGCAAGTATCGCTTAGCATTTTTGTTCTGTGACCTTGTTATTGGATCCTGTTGACCCACTCTCTGTCAACATATCATATTTGACAGTTTTATTCATACATAAATCGCGTGATGAAGGAAACCTGTTGAGTTCTGGGGCTCTCCTTGGACGGCTCGTTCAGGCGACTGTTTGGTTTACACTGAACTTGCTAACGACCCAATCAAACTTTCATACGGGTCACATGAATAAAACTATTTCTAGACGGTGTTCGGTCATCAGATCACCGACATGTCCTTCTTTTACTTGTGTTCCAGCAGTGACAACTGGCTTTGGCCTGCCAAAATTCGTTCAGACCAAGTTGTGTACGATTGCTCACTCATAAAACCGAACTGAGGAAAATGCGATCCAACATAACTTAATCACAGTCAGAAAGACACACACAATGAAAATGATTCAGCCGACGCGAGACCCACAAGTCTAATATGTTTTCGCTGGGATGAAATTGTTTGTAAATCTTCATCAGAAGCACTTTCATTTACACTGTGTACATCTCTAGGGGAATCAGTTGGCACACAAACTCTATATTTGTGAACAGCACTTCGTACCCTTTATTCGGCTCAGCTGGATTAAAACACACGTTTAACGAGATAGTGACCTAGATCCTAATCACCTAACTGAAACCAGTATAATGTTAGTGTTTTGTTGATCCACACTAAACGGCCATCGCATTGTGGATAGGTCATTTTGCCGGATTAAGCAGGTTTCTAGAGGACAAAGCATCTCAACTTTGGCAATGTTCTTGAAAGTCAACAGTTACGTTGTCGGAAGATAGAACCAAGCGACTTAACATTAGGCAGGCAGAAACCACTGTGTCGACTAGTCTGGCTGTGGTTACAGCGGTGTGTTGAGACCATTTTCTAACCCAACTCAGCTAGCAGACCTGTCTTTTAGGTAATCCGTTTGAGTGAGACTTTCGGCTGAATTTCCCCCGAAATGGTTTCGATGCTGGAGTTTTTATCCGTTTGCAAGAATGTGTGGCGAACGTGAAGTCGCACACATAAAGGCTGAACTAAGCAGATCAGGAAACATACTGACGCTCGGTTGGACAGTGGAATGACGAAAGCATCCACCAGTGAAAAAAATCCATATCTAGTGAAGTCTAACTAACTGGTCATTAATATTGTGTCCAAGAACATAACCAGTGCAAAAGCGTTCACCAACCATAGTCAAATCGATTACTAGGCGTCTATAAGATGGCGCTGTGTTATCGCGAGTAATTTGTGCACAGTGTTGCAATACTAGTGGCCGGACTATCCATTTAATATGCACGGTCACGTTACTGACCCAAATTCATTCGCTTACGATGTGTGCAAAAATAAGAACGCTCTGTAACGCTTAAACGCTTTGATGTTGACACACTCGAATTGTCTATTACCCATTTCCGCCTTAAGTTCATAAACGTTCACCTAAACTCACAAATTAAGTGACGGCTGGAATTACATTTTTGGGCCCGATCTGAACAAGGCTTCTACAAGGTATAGATTCAAAAGCTCATATCCTGCTAATAGCCAACGGTTCGTTGACATTTTTTGAAGTAGCATATATACTGCCAACCGCAATAATTCCGCGAAGTTGCACTGGAACTATGCGCACACAACAGGGACATCGCTGGGCGGACTTACTGCCGCAGACAAATGCACCTGGAGCGTAACACGCACAGGCCGCTGATGTGTAAGACGAGATGACGGATTTAGTGACCTCACGATAGTGAAAAAACCGTGTCACCGACTAAAATGCACTCAGATGGCAATCTACTTAAGGTGGGCATTGGAGACTGAATACTGTGACAGATCTGAACTGACCATTTAGGCGCATATCTGGATTTGGATACAGCCTACAACAAGCAATTAGTTATATTCAACTGTGCTTCCTGTGGACCTTCAACATAAAGACGACCAGACAGCAAAATGTGTAAACTGTATGCCTACCGCCAACGAACCGATAATACCTTCAACGACTACCGGACCATTTGATGGAATTAACAAGAATAACTTGCTAAACTACCCGAAAATATGTGCCAAGATACGGATAACTACAAAAGAGTTAACAGATTTCGGAGTTCTGCGAGGCACCATGTTTAACCAAGGATAGGGGATCCGAAAGCTATTACGGCACAGTTGCATCTCAAAGACTCATAGTTAATAACATGGAAATAGATTTTCTCAGAACTCACAGAATCACATCTCCACCCATTTGTTTACAGTGGCTAAGTTTATTTGTACCAATTTGATACTTAGCATCTCAATAAAATATAACCTGCTCAACGGAAAGGCCATGTTGAATTTAAACTTCATCCTACTGGAACTAATATAATGGGCCGTGCATTTCCTAAGTGGTTTGACGCTTGTCTATTCCGGTTCAATTTGAATGAGATTATCACAATAAATTGTAAATAGGTGGCTACGCGGGAGGAAGACGGCAGTGTTTCTAACTGGCTGACAAAATAATTCACAGCCAAACTGAACTGAATCATTCTCCCCTTCTTATCTAAGACGTGACTATGGAACTGTTCACTAAGCACCTTCCGAAATGTAAAAACCATGTTGAGGATCGTAATATGTATATATGAAATAAAATTGGTTAATGAACAAGTTGAGCGGCACTCACAGTAAGACTCGGATTTTGTCTTCCTCAGAAAGAAAGTGTTGGCTAGCTTAACGTGAACTTCACAATCAGACGTGCGCGTTCTAAATCAGCAGATCAATTCCTCATAGATGGTGATTGGAAAAGTAAGCACTTACTATCAGTTTGACTGTGCTCGCAATCATGAAACTGTGCTTGTTAGCGTCCGTCAACTTTATCTAATGTGCATTTATGGCTATCAACGCTCTCTCTCCTACTGTACTCTCCGTTGCTACTGATTTACTGTTATTTCTATTCCCGCTTAAACTCGTTATGTAGGATAAGCGTACTAGTTGCCCATTGTTCTCTACTGCGGTGACAGATGAAGAGTTAGTAAACCACCAGTAGGTTAATACTTCTGGTCCGTGTTCTAACCCAACACCCAGTGTACTTCACTGCCCACCTTTTGGTAAACACTGTCATGTTCAGCCGCTATTTAGGGAACAAATATTCCTTCTGCTAGTCCATTGTTAAAAATGCGTAGGAAGTGCAGTGTTGGATAACTTGCGGTATTTTAAACTATTTTTAAAATTACGATTATCGAGTAGACACTAGGCCAACTGTGATAGAGAATTCGAATCTTTCATAAGTTGAACAACATGCCATGAGATGCTAAGGACGGCGTTATTTACGAATGGGGAATGTGCACAACAAGTCTTGAGACTCAACTTGTGTTCAAGTTGCTGATCGTCAGTATATGCCTCAAATAGCACGCATCCAATCACACCATAGGACTAGCTATTACCCGTGGATTAGTCGTCATCCCGTTGACTGTAGCTCACAGCACTCAGTCTATAAAAGAGAAAAATGTACACAGATTATCGGCCATTCTCTCTCTTAGTACCGCGCAAACTGCATTTACCACACAGAAGCGTCAGTAAACTGTCGGTGACAAATAAGGTTTCCCATTTAAAACAGCAAGGAAGCAGTCTTGTAGATCTCTTTGCAGTCCTACTTGTAACCAAACTGTGTTCGCGAGGATTATGCACAGTGACGTCGCTTGAGTAGCATTTAAGGACATACATTCCTCCCTTCACTTATCTTTTACATGTGAACCAACGGTGTATTAATTATTGGAAGTCAGTCAATTGTCAGCTTACTGCTATCGACGCTATTGATTTTACTGCTATGGTCTTTGGTGATGGTGGTCATTATGAAGTCAGCTGTTAGTCGTGATTGAGCGTTCGTCTGTACATATCGAAAATACAACCTGCTTTTTCACATAATAAACTATTCCACAGAATGTGATGGGAAGATTATACAATCAGGTAGCTGCAACTGAGCAATTCCACTTTTCCCCACTATGGGTAGTCATCAAAGGTTATATCCACGTTGCTGAAACGTTCGTCGTTCACGTAAACTGTAGTAAAATATTCACAGATAAACATAAATTCACTAGATCTTTAAAGTATATACTCACAAAGAAGCCCTCTAAAACTCAATTTTGTTGCAAAGCAGAGTTGAATATTGAAATATTATTTCATGCGTCAGACACATTATGAACGATTTCACTATTCTTTTCATCGTTGTTTTATGGTGTGAAGTATCGGTTCACTTTTCCTTCTGCTGTGTTGTTGATCGTCTTAAAAACCATATATTTTCCTTTAAGTGTGTCTTACAACCCCTCAACACATTAAGATACACACAATGTGTATTATTATTATTATTGAAACGGTATTCAACAGCAGTTTGTGAGGAGCTGAACAGGTGTACAGAAAAAAATTTCCAAAGCGTCAGCAGACAACTTAATAAGGTGCGTGTCAGTTACATTTTAATCTTTCCGGTAAACAAAACTACGCTAAATATTAGGGTCGCAGACGAATCCGTAAACGAGGCTGAAATTTATCGGATGGTTGCAAACAGTGTAACATCGTGTAAACTGTGCAGCGGTGGCAGTGGGATGTTTTGTAGTTGTCAGCTGACACGACTTATGATTGACATATGACTTCCCTCAAATTCCGAGGAATCTGGAGTCTTGACCAATTATTATTGCGTACTGTGGTCTCTAATCGCAAAGGTCTCCAGAGGTTATCTCAGCTGGTTGGAAAGCTCCACCACACATAAGATTTACTTTCGTTATATCCAGTGTGGAAATGGCATTACATCTCAACAACATAGTGACTAAAAAGTTGGTTCACTGAGTGGATTACTAGACTAGAGATATAATCTTCTCAGTAACATGATAATCCCTTCAAATTTGCTAGTTCAATCAATTTTCCGCTTGCGAAACTTAGTGTCTACTTTAAAGTAAATTGTCTGATCTTCAGTGTAGGAATAAAATGGTTGTGTTGCACGTTTTGGAATTCATGTTTGAAGTCAAGATGGGACGCTTCTTTAGCAGTAATATTTTTAAACTCGAAGTCCTTCCTCACACGGATTTGCTTCAGTAAGTTTGAAGCCTTGTTAAGCTGGTTACGTAGAGTCTTATTAAATGAGTCAAATTCTGAAACATGCAAGCTGATGAAGTTCACAGCGAACTTACTGGTCTTTGACATCTAATGTGAGGCCTTGACGAGGTAACGTCTTTCTTCAAGTTGACACGGTATCATGATTAAATCCACTAGAGGCACTAACAATATATATTCGATATGTCAATCAAGTTACTTTAGATACGACTTTTTCTGTAACTTCCAGCTCAGCATCACAGCTTGTCTAGCTAACCTAAACAGTTCAACTTTCGTAACATGTCCGAGCATGTGACAAAGTGCGCAGATGTTTTGTTTTCAATTGTCGAATGCGATCGCTATCGGCAACTAAAAGCGCATATTCAAGATGCGTCTAGCCCCAATGAAGTGCGAATCAAAATTTGTTACTTTGAGTAAACAAGAGGGGGGTTAGGCAAATTAAGTGTTTTTAGGAATTGCTTTAGTTTTTTCCCCCCTTACAGTCATCTCACTCTAAAAGTCATCAAAACCTACTTAGTTCCGCTGGTTGCATTGATCTCAAACAGTTTCACCTGTTGAGGTTCAAAATAATCAAGCAATTCTGGGGAATTTGGAGTCCAGTGCAACGGCATCGCGTATCTGTGCTCAACAAATCTGATCAATCAGTTGGGTGCACGCTAGAAGTCTTCTGGAAATGTCATACGTAATAATAGCCATTTCTTTGTTTCTGGCTGATTCCATTCTTTGTTCACCTACAAAACGCGAATGATCGAAAAAAATAAATACTCGTGGCCAAACGTACAATTTTTCTCTAGCTCTTTATCTAACAGGAACGTTACTGAATGTACTTCACTGGCGCTCCCTACAACACAGTATGTCTTAGTTTAAAGCCACCTGTAATTTTGTTTTTACAACCCTCAACTCAGAAACCTGAGTTGTTTCTACTTCTAGTCAGCTATTTCAATTGACACCTCTGTTTATATTGAGGAACTCCTGATGTTCCAATAGCTGGACAGTTGCACTTCTTAGTCTATAAAGCAAACTCGTGACTGGACATGCTTCACAGATTATCATCCCTCTTGTTCTGAATAGTTCCAGATAATTCGGCGGTTTGTATATTACCTATTGTGATTAGTTCACCACACAACTTGAAATACTATAAACTGTTCATGGACGTAAAAGTTGAGTATTTTAGTATATTATGCGAATCAGTAAGTCACATGCCTGCACTAAGATTGTCAATTAGACTGCAGTGCACTCTTAATAAATGTAAACACTCATTTGCAGATCATGTTTTTCGTGCTCAGACCCAGTTATGAACAGCACCGCGTCAACCTCCACACAGAAAAAACTGCACAATAAAAATCAAATAAACCTGCTCACAGAAGGATAGAGTATTCAGTCAAATAGTGCTAGTCACGTACTAGGCCAGTGTGATGTATAATTGAAGGTAAACGTATTTTGTTATTTCACAATTCAACTTCTACGTATCAATGATAATTATTCATGGTAAACTAACGTTTTTGGAACGTACGTAAAATATTGTCGTGAAGGCAACATGTTTTCTACACCTAACCGTTTCGAATAACGTTCGAAAGTTCCCAATGCCAAGGCAATAACTGTTTTCCTTATTAAACAGTACATTCACCTGGGTAAGTCAGTCATTCCGTTCTACAGGTTGTACTCTTTTTGATACTGTTTATCTATGCTCTATTGTCGACAAATGCTTCTGAGAAATTCCTTTGGCAGTACGACTTTCAGAGTTCCCTACTTAAGGTCCTCTTGAACGAACGCGGGCCACCAGGAGAAGATTTAGCACCAGAACCAATTATAATGACAGAGAATTCAGACCACGTATTCTTATTCCGATTTTTGCAATTTTTCCATGCTTCGAGAAAATAATGTGAAGACAAAACAAGTTGTCTATCTTACGATCATTCTACCCAAATGTAAACAAGTCTTGACGTAACCAACAGTTATCTAAGGCAGCCATCTCTTACCAGGATTTAAAGTTCTTGATTGCTCAGTCATGTTTGACTGCGTGTAAGACAGGCTGTGTACAACATGAACGAGGTTTCAGTTTATTTATTTCTTACAGAGAAACCGTTCCTTTTGCCCTTCTCGCACAGGCTACTGATGTCTCAACTATTTTCCTCAGTCACGTGGTCAACGTCTCTTGAACTCCAATATTTGCTGAATTAGTCTACCCTCAATCCTGTGATTATACACTTAGACCGTTGAACACAGTTTTATATTTTATCGTCAAACTTTGAGGACTTCTAGATCTTCTCAATCACATTCGTCTTAAACCTCCAACGAGGATACACAAGTAGCAACCTCCATCATCTTAATTGTACGTATCTTCTATTTGAATTTTCTGGGATAACCATATGCACTATTTGACTAGTATATCGCCTGACTAATCAGGATGAGATAATTGATTGTTTTCAAATAAAATCTACCAACTTACGTCCCTTTTTCAGGGCTGTTCTCAAAAGATGGAGGGTCTAGTAAGCTAGTTAATCTGCAATTATTGTTCCCCACTATTCCAATGAGTTTAACGTAGACATAGCAGAATACTTGTTTACTAGGTGGGCGCCGAGAGGTAAATAGATCAACCCTGGATCTTCTTTTGAAATCCCACACAAACCTTGAGGAAGTTATTTGTCCTTGTGGCCCTAGAAGGGCGCATGTAAGGACAGACCTGATAAAATCCCTTCGAATAGCTGTGTCTTAACATTACTTATGACAGGGACATAATACACATAAGAAAGCAGTTTTCATAATGATTTTGGGACCAGAGTTAAGTTATCGTTGTGTTTTTCTACATTCTACTGTTTTCCGACTGCGCGTAAAACTATCTTGGGTCTTAGTGACCATTAACGGAATTGTGGACAGCCGTCACGAACTTGGCGCAGTAACCAGTGAACATGAAATCCCTTTATTCCTGACGTTACTTCTTGTTTCCCAAGGCTCCAAACGACCAAGTAAAATTTGGTTTGCAAATACGTTTATAAATGATACCCGTTGTGAAAGTCAACAAGCGGAGATATAAAAGCACAAACAATAGGTATATATTCTTCTCGAATATTGCTAAACATTTTAAACGAGGTTTGTGAATGATGGTTTGTAAGATGATCTTGAAGGGCAACGTTTCTTTATCCGTCAGTTAATTCATAGAAATCGGTGGTCAATCAACCCCATTTATACAATAAAAACGTATAATTATCCAGGGTAAAATGGATCAGACTCTGTTCTCCATGCGTTATAGAGCTATAAATAAAACAAAATTTATTTCGTTATGATTTCTGTGGAAGTACGTTTTTGTATACATAAGTCAAAAATCATTATGCAAGTAAAATAATTGGCAAACATAAAGGTTAAACATTGCCAGCTAACAATTTTCACAGGTATTCAACTAACCTGCCAAAATTTTTTCCTACAATGCAATGCCAAGTCCGCTCGTATTTCTGATCGAATTGCTTTTTAATGTAGTCAGCTATTTCCTTCGATTCTTTGTGTTTGTCCATCGCATAGGCCGCCAAGTGGATAGCCTCTTCAGCCATTCTGTCATCCATTGCGCTATATTTGATAACTGCTTTGCGTTCATCCATGTCGAAAACAGTAGTGACTGAAGAAGATTAGATTAAACCGCACGAGCGCGTGAGAGAGGGATATAAAAATCGTCAATGCAGGTAAGTCAACTAAACAGTAGAGGGCGCCACATTCCTGACGCATATATTGAGAACGACCATTGAAAGCTGATTGGTGCATTGATTTTCTGCACTGCATTTGCTGGTGCGCATTTGACGTAAGTTGGCTAGATGTGCTCATTTTTCACGATTGATCTAAGCTGTGTTTTGTGCGTTCGTGTATGTCTGCCTGCCAATCTGCGTGTATGAGGTCACTTCACGCTTGCGTGTACAGTGTTATGTGCGTGAACAAAGGGGCTGTGTGCAGTATGTGCTTGAGCTTCTTCCGTAGGTGACTGCTTACTGGCATGCATTCGAACAGCAAGATCATCTGTCACTTATAACAGTGACTGCTGTATAAGTTCCACATCTCTCTTAAGTGACGGAACTACCCAGTGATGAGCTCATACTCCAATGAACTTGTGGAAGAATCCCGATCGATTTTGGTTTTCAGGCAAAGGTGTAAACATTCTTATATACGCCACATCTCTCTACGCCCGTCGATTCGTATGGACTGTGATATCGATTGCTGTGATATGCATCAAACATCTTGAATCATTTACATAATTCACTATGGGTGTAGTAATTTAAACGCAACATTAGTTTTGTCGAACACATAACAAATCATTATTAGGTCTCATTGTTAACCCTCTTATATTGTTTGGAACCAACCAGTTCTTCAAACCGTGCACTCTGTATGGACTGTCAACTCAAACCATGTCGGATTCAAATGAAGCGCCAACAGATCCGCCAACTGAAAACTTACACCACGTTTGTGTGAACTCAAACAGACATGTCATATGCAAGTTTGAATACATTAGCTGACTGCCTGAGTCAATCACGTACATCGCCTCGAAACAGCTAATGAGTAGTAATGACAGCAGTACAACTCATCTCACCGCTTTGTCCCATTTAAGATCAAGTGGATCGCAAAGGAGCATAAAAATCAGTTGTTGATTTTCACTGGGTGACCGGCGTTTCGCTTCGGACCACTTTTCAATTTTACTACCCCCATGTAAATATAGTTTGAACAACAACGAGACCAGTGGTGTTCGCGTTACGCGATGAAGGCTTTCTCTAATGTAGACTGTTGGTTCTGTTAGCAACAAATGTGAAGACAGGAGTAAAACAAGTTACATAATCTACAAGCACCCTGTTAATCTGGATGAAAATCCATTTTTGACCAGTAGGTTACGGCAATCTCATTTACGGCATACTGATCACAGCATCGTACATCATGTGTGTATAATCGGTAATTTAGGCAGTGGTAGTTGTGGCTCATATATGAAAGTGGTTTTTTTAAAATTTATTTCCCCCACCTCTATTTGATGAGTTCGAACAACGTCGAACTCGGTAACGGATAACAGTTTGACATTGTATTTGATGAAACATCAAATCATTTTCAATTTGATGCCGGTTCGGGGAATTATCAGTTTACTACAATTCGAATGAGGGAAGCTGACTATGATAAAGTTGACTCAATATCAGTTTCCTTTCGTTCGATAACGTGTTAACATAGCTCTGGAGTTTAGTTCTGGATTATTCCGTAACCTTTCCATACCGAACGAGATTGCATGCTTGGTGTGCACCTAGGTAGGATGACATACCCGATGGTTTGTTGGCTCGTTCGAGTTGATTAAACACGGAACAACAGGTTGCGGATAGTAATAATGACTAACTGTCGTTTGGCCGAAGGCCAGCTTGAATGGGTAATATGCGAATCCCATTCGTTTTGCCATTACGGTACTTGAGACATACGTAGTGAGCATTAAGCGGACGGGGTTGTCTGCGTAATATATGACGCAGGAAGACAACCGTAGTCACGTCCGACAAACCGACATTTAGTGAACTGATACGTGAGGTAGGTTTTAACAGTCATTACCTGGACGATCTGATAAATATTGCAGATTTTTCTTCTGTCGTTCGCAGAGTATCAACCAGCGGTGGTAGCTGAAATCAAGGCAAAGGCGTTTAGAGTAGCCCATCCGCTGCAGTTTTCAAGCCAGCGCACTTGATGTTTGGATCTAGTGGAAGCCCATTTCACGTTCATTCCGGTCTAGGTGACGACTTTTTTCGCTCGGGTGGGGCAACCTAATTTACATAAGTGGCGTCGGTAATAACGCAACAGTGTGTGCGATCACAACTGCGCCGCAGCTAACCACACTTCTGTAAAGCAAAACATTGGGACACAGACTTAACTACTTTACTACAAACCACGAAATTGGTGAACATTGGATGTGGTTTATCACACGCAAGATTTTGTTAACCGATGACTAACGTACTATGAGCCAAACAACCGGGTAAAAACAGAAACAAACCAGTTAACATATTCTGTCCATCCGTTTTCCTTTACACAGCCTGTTCACTGTCTCTCTCAGACTGTTGGAGCAACCTTCATGCTCAACTTTATATTTTTATACTGTCACACTACAGATCTATCCAATGCAAGATTCTATGGACCACGGTATGCAACTGACAGTTTTATAGATTGTTAGGATCCCAAATGTAATTATATTACGCTCCAATCAGCGCGTTATGCATGCTTTTTGTCAGTAACGCCGTACGTATAAGAGACAACGTTCTATTCATCCGCCTAAGTTACAGGATAATTTCAAACAAAACAACTACAAATGTTTTCTCAAGTTTTGTCACCACGTTTCTGCCCACGTTCGTTGATTGTCCTTTGCACCAAAAACGTCGGGTAGATTGCAAGTTAATCTACTAGGACTGGACACTCATCTTAGCAACTGAACAACCTGTCTTGGGTATAAATTTTAGGCAGTAACTTTGAAGGTTACTATGCTAATTGAATGTAAGGTGTAGCAGTGAAGATCCACCGGTCGTTTTAAAGGCTAATGAAAGTGACTAAACCCAGTGAAAATGAGGAATATGTTCTGAAGTTACATCGGTCGCAAGAAAAGATCGGCCAACCCTTTCTGAGAACTGGCACTGATTTAATTGGTCAGCTGTACCTGACAAATCAGTTGACATGATTTGTGAAAAGAGGTGACCAGTTAATACTTTGGATATAGGACTAAGCATGTACCCAGCAGTTTCAGGCTATAAATTACACAAGTTTAAAAAGGAAAGTGTTTACTGGAGTCTCTCTTGTGTTGAATTAGGTTGTGGTTAAACAAATTAAATTTCCATGTTTGTTGACCTTTAACGGAACTAATCTCGTAAACCTATGTCCACTTTTTGGTACGTGGTATTGTTGTCCGTAGACCATAGTTGATGCAATTGTGATATAACGAATACTGTTTACTTCAACGGTTTCGAACGATGCAGTCGGAGAAAGAAGCAGTTGCTCTGCTGATGTGTCCCACTCGATGCATGACTGAAATATATGAGCATATGACTTCCGGATTAACCGAACCTTCATAGATACGATAATTACGTTTACTTCATTACCCGAAAGAACTGGTACGCACAATACAAGTACCCTTTTCCACTGAAATTTACTATTGTAATAACACTTGTTAGCGCTTTCCATAATCCTCTCCTTTGTTAATAATCTGTATACAAAACTTCAGTTCTCATTTAGCTGTATGTAATAAAAAGCATTCCTCCCTGTAGCTGCACTATCGAAAGTTATGAGGAGCTTTCCCCAGGTAGACTTTCGAATTCCTTGTGTGTCTAACTTCGATGAGTTCAATAACGCTATGGATTCATCATCTGCCGCGCTGTAAACTGGAATTCAGTGCGCTATTGTGGAGACCTTTTAAGTAATGGTGTAATACATACAAGTTGAGCAGCATGATTGCGGCCAGCACAGGTCGTCGGAAGACGATGAATAGATTTTACCCATCAGCTGAGAATAGATCATAATTTAAAGGCCCGATCGTACACTTTATCACTTTGTGTCTTCTCGCTAGCTCCAATTAAAAGACTCATGAAAGTTTGACTTCCATAAGGATCTCAGGTATAATCTGCATGCTTCTGTGCGCATGTTTATCAATTCTTTAATCATTGGAGTCAGCGTGCAAAACCAGGTGTGTTATTTTGCACATAGCGGATGATAGTCTTTTCCTGACACTATTTCATTCGACTATTTGATGGACTAGTGTTGCTTGTGTTGCTAGTATTTCCGTTTGTTTGAAGAAGTGCGACTGCACCTTACCGGACAGAAAAGTCAACTTTTCAGTAGGCACACATCAGTGGTTTCACCGCATTTTCGTTGGTCATTTCGTGTGTCACTTGTTGTGAATGGGTGTTACATTACTACGACTGAACTCGTGATGTACACAACATTCAAACAAAAAGTAAAAGCACGTAACGAAAGAGATACGATCAAACCATTGAATGCAATTTATTGGAATCACGGTAAGTATTACGTCACGATTAGCCCTTGTCAATTTTTACAAATCAGTGAATTTGCGAATCTACGCAATCAGTCATTTCCACTGCCGAGTACACCGAACGGTGAGGTTGGACAGTTGCAACAGTATTTACGAAAGTGGAATGCAATTATCGACACAAAATGTTTATAAGAACGTTAAGCGACTCATATTATTCACTGTAACCTATTGCCCATTGGCTATTTTGTCTGTTTGAAGCTACCTATAACTTTTATCTGCATCATTCAGCCCAAAACATCAGACAAAACCTTGAATAATATCACGGAATAGGAAACCTATGAATATGTCTCATCATAATTGTTAAACAACAATCTTATTGTGACATTCAGGATAGTCAGTGATGTTGTGCTGTGTAACTGGTTAATCGTTCTTCCAAACAGCTTCACTGCTAAACAGATTAGTTCACACCTTTGTTTCGTACAGTAAAAAGTACATCTGGCATCGGCGTTATTAGTACTGATTGGTATTGTTCAGCCGTTTGCGAAACGAGCCGGAAAAGCCGTTTAGTAGGAAAATGCTAGCGAGAACTCACATTATCAAAGCCGGTATTATAAGTGTAAATTTTTCAGCTCGGTCTCAAACTCATTTTGTCAACGCCGTTGTATTGGCCGGTGAAATTATAGAATCGTTGTTGATCGTCTTATTTATATGACGATTGCCCCGTATTTTTGCGCCTACAAGCAAAATTCGGAGTCAAGGCAATTTCACCCGAACATCAGCTGAATGCCGAGCCACAGAACATACCCAAAAACTGGTCTCCCAACCGAGTCGGATTAGCAGATAGCACCAAACATTCAGGCTGGTAAGGAATGTACGCGCAGTTCATATCAAGTTGCTAGGCTCTATTCTCTACGACTTATGATCGACGATCTCCAGTTGAAAAGATTTTCAGTGTCTGAAAGGCAATGCGTGAATCGGAACAAGCACGCATCACTGAGTGCCATCGTACAGAGAGAAAGTGATTTTTTTTCCTTATAAAATGTTCTATCACAGTAGGCTTCCCAATAAATGATGCGTAATAAGGAGTTGTATTCATGAGTGGTACGGATTAACTAATTAATAGAAGACTGACCGAAATCTAACATTTTTCTCACAGAAACTGAGACACATCGTGCCGTGGTTTTATGCCCACTTCACCAACTGTGAACTCTAACCTGACGTTTAGTAGCCGTGTTTTAGACGGTTAGCGGCTCATGGTAATTCTGACCTTTGTACCTTCGTTACTAATTCGACTTTATTTCATGTCGCTATGTCTTATTTGATTATATTAACTATAAAAGTTTTCAGTGGTGGAAGCAGATTACTGGATTGCTGATGTCGGCGTGAACAGTCTGTTCAATTTCTGGTTAAAATGATCCAACAAAACGTTGGCGTGGTCGTTTGAAACAGCGAATAAATAACTGGATTGAGTAACAGTCAGTCATTTTATGTTCATTGGCTATGTAATTCAATACAAAACAGAGTATCTTGATTACAATCTCTTCAAACTCAACGAAATCCTATCAGCAATTCAAGTAGTGATCACTGGGCCCAATGAAGTTCGCGGCTTTAATCTAACTTGGATGTTTCTGGTCACCAGCGAAACAGAACACAACTTCTATGTCTCATCTTCTGAAATAGTCAAGCAAAATGAACACAACTCAGACAAGGTTATGTTTAAAGGTTTAGAAGTGATCATTCGGTTGTGCCATGGAAGTGCTGACTGCTAGCGTAATTAAAAGGTTATTATTACAACCATAAGAGCCTGAATGTATGTTCTGGTGCTCGGAAAAATACCCACTACTGACAGTCTCTAGTCAGATCAAAAATCAAGTCTGGTTGCTCCTTTGGAAGTGAACCAACCGAAGGGCATAGGTGAATAAATAATACGACCGGGTGTGTGGATGTTATTCAACTTGAAAAGTTCTGGTTGACTGATATACCGTTAAAAGTATCACAGGCGAGCCAACAAACACACTTTTGAGAAACGGCCAACAATGAGAAAAATGAGCTGCTCACTCATACGTTTAAAGTAGTGTGTAAGATCCTCACGTACGGACTGGAAACACATTTGAATTCTCTAGACTTTTGCAATCGTCATGTAACATGTCACCTGTAAGTCACATGAACAAAAACTTTTAAAGCAAGAATATTTAAGATTTCACAAAACATACTTGCAAGTGTATTTCTGCCTAGTGTCTACACTAAACCGTTAACCTGTAGTCAGTAGTTGCCGTCTTATCTAATCAACAGTTTACTTTCTATTCACCAGATAGGAAGTTGGTTTATTATCTACGTTACTGTCAGTTGGTATGGCGCCGACGAATGCCTGAGATCAACATATTTTCATATGCATATCGGTGGAAATTTACTTTGGCAGATTTCTTAGAATGAGTCTCTTGGGCAAGTTCAAGTGAAGGACATTTGCCTCCTTAAACACTGACGCGGTTGCATGACAGCCAGAATACCTCTCGGTGTTAACGTCCTTTGGTCATTTCCTGTCACAAAATTGAGCACAACAGCCACTGAGACTTGTAATCAGCC
The DNA here is from genome assembly GCA_013368495.1 of Paragonimus heterotremus. NCBI lineage: Eukaryota > Metazoa > Platyhelminthes > Trematoda > Plagiorchiida > Troglotrematidae > Paragonimus > Paragonimus heterotremus. Next base: position 33,579 of record LUCH01000947.1, on the reverse strand, counting down.
ACGTTTTGAAATAGCACCAAAAGCAGTAGTTGTGATTGGTCCTATGCTGAAAATACGCAGAAATAATCAAGCCTGCTTGTAAGCTTGACTTCAACCGAAACTGTTGCTCTTCTCTTACTGAACACGTATACCAAGCGTTAAAAAGGATTGACAACTGTGATCCTACAAGTTAATTTCATCTGATTGATGTCTGGATTGCATTTTTCGTGGGTAATCAATCATTATCAGTGAGATTCAGACGGTTGAAAGATTTGGTTCGGGAGAGGGACTACAACCAGTTGATGCACATTAGTAAGGTAAGTGTGCTGGACAGATGTTTCTACATTGCTGCCATGCTGGACCACCGCCCTCGTGGTGATAGACCACGTACACATCACGTGTACTGAGAACTAAATATGCGTCATTGTACAGTCCATACGTGAGTAACTGAGACATTTTACTGGGGAGCGGACGGTGAATTCTTTGTTAATTTGTCAAAGTAGGTTTGAGAAACGTCATTTCCCGAGAAGATGGATTTCCGTAGTTGGAAAATGTGGAAACGTAGGCGTTCTAACAGATAAGCCATAATGGGATTAGACATTAGATTTAGTGGGCCAAAATACACCAATAAGTTTATATAAAAGGAAGCAGTCTTCGAAAAAATTAGACATGTGGTTATGAGCTTCCAGTGCAGTACGACTTATGAAGGTCTGAAGATCGACGCTTAAACTCGAATCGTGCTCAATTACTGTACAAGTTTTAACTACGTTTACTAACAATTTCATGTGATTTTAAGGACACTGACTAATAGTTTCATCCAATTTTAGGGTTTATGTTGTTGTTCGTTTCTTTGATTTGTCAAGGGAGGAAGGATTCTGTGCAAAACAAAACATTAAATCTTATGCAGCTTTGTTGGGACTAGTTGGTGCTTATCAGGTTTCGGAATGGTCAAACGACGGTCGTCATCTTAAGTCATGTGCACAACATATATATTACGCACATTAAAAAGGAGGACGGTAAAGTCAAAAGTCGGTAGCTGCAGTGGCGACTGCTGTGGAGCAAACAGAGGGGAGTTCGGATTTCAATGAACTGCATTTCCTTACAAGAAAGATACCCGACTAATTCATCGGATAACCCAAGTGAAACCTCAAAAACAGGACTCGTTAATTTTTGGTCGATGTTCAGGGCGTAAACTGCTTATAAACTTTTGATGGGGAAGTTTTTCCTTCCTGTGTGCACAGGTTATTGTTTGGAATGGTTTTTCGAGGAAACTTTAATGTACCACTTCAAAGTACTATTTTTTGGCTTGTCGTGGAAATTGCTTTCCTCAGACGTGATTGCAAGGTAGTCAGTGGTTAAAGAAGGAAGTGGTAGTTGCTCGCTTTTTTTATACTTATAAATATAGGAACTACAGAGCGTACTTAAATGCTAAGTATGTGAAATGTAAACTTTTCTCTACACGCCACCCTTTTCATGTCAATGCCGTTCACCAGTAAACCTGAAAACAAGTGTTTCCTCTGCAAGATGGTTGAATAACGATAGATTACTGAGCTGGCATAAGAAGATGGAATACCACCCAGTTCAACAAACTAATCGCTATTAAAACACGGCAGTTTTTGAATAACCTATGTGGTGCAAACTGAACATGTAGTCGATGAGTATTGCTCACCAGTCGACTATTCAGTTATACAACCAAATGTCGACCAATGTTCATTTAACCAAAATGAACCAAGTGAACAGTATTCAGGCGCGTCAGTCTTGTTTTGATGAAAATGGACTGAAAGGAACAAGTACAGAAAACTGAGGATGCACACATTTGTTGTTCTCTTTCTTGGCTCCACAAACTCGTGTTTGACTGTTGGGCCAGTCACGAATATTGAGCAGGATAAAGTACAAATAAGTTTATAAACAGTTTACGAAATAATCCCTTCACTTATGATCGTGAGGAAACTCCCTTAAAACGTTTCAGATATAAAGTCACATAGTAAAGCCATATACAGCTATGCGCAGAAGATACGAAACTGAATTTGAAGTTACTGTCTCTTTTAGCTAAGCTGTTTGTACACATCACAACAAAACATCTGAACGGAGTACCACTTTGCATCCAGAAAATATTAATCCGTAATTTAGAACAAGTTTCTGTGATCATTGAGGGGACAGAAACTTGCTTTCAAATCAAATTAAATGGAATTTAAGCGGTCGATTTGAAGTGAAAACTTGTAGTGATCACCGTCGCTAGTATTTCATTTAATGACATAATAACGGAATCATTTTGAATCTCAAGATTGTTTTCGACGACGATCAATTTTACATAAAACATCACACTACTCATAAGTAACGAAAATACATTTCAGCAGTTAAACCATTAGAAACTATTAGAGCAATCAGTTATCGACGATGTGGATGGTGTATCCTGCGCAGTAGACAAGATGGAAATTTTGCAGAAGCTTTAAGTCGTTTGTAACAAAACGCCTGAGAATATTGTGTTCACTGTAGAACGATAAATTGACGATCACATGGCGGTTTTTGGATGTAACACTAACGCAGAGATGAGATGGTTGGTTATAGTCAAGTGTATGTTGAAAGAAAACATGGAGCAGACAGTACCTACACTTCCACGGGTGTCTACCCATTAGTCTCAAACACGGTTTTGTATGTCGATCGACTAGTAAATTAAAAAGAATATGCACAAAAGGTACGACAGAACTAGAGCAAAAACACGTTACAATATATCCTGTCTAACAATGCCTGATCTTAGACATTTCATACTAGAAACATGCGGCAGTGTCCAATGTAAGTCCCAATAACTACGGTAAGCAAAGGGTTTATATATCTTCGCATTTAAAAATGATGTAGCAACCACGTTGATAACGCGATCGACAGTACATATAATACCACAAGTTTTTCGTAACATTCCAGTTATAAACGGGCAGTGCCACTAACTGAAAAATAGCATATCGCTTTTTTGTTCTATTCTTTCGACTGTTCCTGTGGTTCAGCATACACCATTTACAATATTCAGTGTTTATTCACTTTGCTGCTCCCTGGGAAAATAAAGTATATTAGGTCATGTGTCCTGGTCGAATTAGTTGACTGTCACCGACCAACATACACGTAGAGGCCGTTTCCCATCTGCTAATGTACCCCGGGTCCGTCTAACCCACGCGATGGTTTGACTGCATCTGTCCAGCCCAACTAAAATTAACGTTGACTGTTTAAAACTTACCTCATTCAGGAGTATAACCACAGTAAAATCGTGTTCGTACTTTATCTAATCCACATGCTTTCTGTTCATTATGGATTAATAACTTTTCTCATCACTACTTAACCTCCTTTGCAATTTTATTAGCCTAAGATGAAGACTTATTGGAAACCGTTCTGTTCGTTGAACAAGTCGATTTTGAGCGCGTTAAGTTAAGCGGGTAACATCGACACGATTGAAACACTAGGATTGCCAGGTTGTTAACCAGGACTGTGGTATCTCCACTCAGCACGATTACATTACCTTCAGCAGTCAGAGATCGGTCGTAGTTATTGAGAGTCTACATAAAAGTGTTTCATTTGAAGTGTCTGCCAGGAGAAAATCACGAACGACTGCTCACAGTTAATGAACAGTGACTTCAAACATATTCTCCTAATGATGAGATTGGCCAGAAAACAAGTAACCGTTTAGGAGTATTCGAAAGTGAATTGCAAGAGGATTTACTTCCCCTGCTTGGCTGTACAGAAGCCAACACGTATTATATCTGATTGCGGACGTTACAGACTATGAATCGTCGAACACTACCTTGATCATTCATATAGATTGAACAACACCCACAACTGATCGCAGCTGTCACACTCCCATAAACTTTCCAGTCGACCCCTTTCGAAAAGAAGCACTAGACTCGAGTTTCGCTCTCATTAGAGCTCGTCAGTAATGCATAACCTTACCATTACCTGGACTAGAACTCCGACCACGCTTTTTATGAGGCAACCACGTTAACCACTACTCCACTGACCTCACATTAGGCACGACCTAATTATCACATGTGAACGCTCAAGGCGATCGGGCAACCTGATCACTACTCACAAGCGAAAGTGGTTGAGCGTTCACATATGATAGTTTCGTCGTGTGTAGTGTGAGGTCTGTGGGGCGGTGGTAAACACGGTTGCCTCATGAACAGCGTGTCCGTTGTTCAAGTCCCGTCAGTGGCGAGGATAGGCACTACTGACGAGCTCTAATGAAAGCGAAACTCGAGTCTATTGTTCTTGCTGTTCGAAATGGGCCGACTGGAAAGTCTATGGGAATGTGACAGCTGCGATCAATTGTGGGTGATGTTCAGTCTATATTGGAACCAAAATCTCCTACTATTCATCAGCAACCTTGATTATTGTCGTAAAATCAGTAAACAAGCAGACCGTGCAAGTAATTCACGGGGAAATTCGCGCGAGCAATTCTTGACACACTTTTTCTCAACTCGTCCTTCACATAAAGTTTCTGCGTAAAAAGTTAATTTCTGCAATACACAAATAATCTACTAATTGATTCGTAACTTCCACTACTGGGCTAGAATGTTGGTGTTAGTTGACTGAGTACGAGACTGGTTGTCAGTCACAAAGGCTTCATCCATTATTACGCTGACCAATCTTGTTCAGGTTTATGAGGCCTCACATTTTTACGATCGCATGTGACTTAATATACATTTAGGTAAACAAGACATTGTAAGGCAAACCGAAAGAAAACTTAAGCAATTAGCGTAATCTTTGGAACGAACTCAGTGATATCCGGAAGCCAGCATCACCAGGCTGTTGAAACCCGTTTAACTCGAAAAATGATGAGCAGCTAACTTCGAATTGTTACAGTGATTTTTCATAAACAATTCACGGAGCTATTTTTAACGTTTGTTAAACCGTGTTGTTTTGATAGGCAAGGTGATTTTCTGTGGTTCTTACGTAGAACCCCAAGTCATTATTCAGTGTAGCCACAGCAGAGAAGCTCCGCTGAAAGTTGGCTATTAGAAACTGAAAACTCGGCAACAGGCGGTCATCATCCTATTTTGTTGGAAATATTCAACTAGTGGTTTGGCTATTTTTCATCACGAAACGTTACAATTTATTGCAGTTAATTAACGGGTCTCAGCTACCTTCAAGGTATATGAAGTATTGATTGTTGCATGACATACATGCCTGCCTTGTAACCAATTCTAGACTTTGACTGCTACCTGTAGAGCGATGACATTCCAACCACCTTCACAGTGACTGTCCGCTGGATTGGTTAGTATGATAGCAGTGTTGTGTACAGTGACTATTGCGTTTTGCTCTTAGTGTCTTTTGGGACTGGCTCTAGTTTGAATAAACGCTTTTTGATAAAACAAACTGCCCATCAATTGTATCTTAGTGTAAGGAGACATTTGAATTCCTCGTCGTGTTATTATACTACCTAATCGCTAAGACGTTAACCAACATGACACTTCTAATTCGTAGTACATCAGTTTGTGTTGGCAGAACAACGTACAGCAGAACAATTAATTCGTCAGCAGCTATTTCCGTTTTCATTACAGTAAAGTCCCGTACAGTAAGGACCCAAGGTAAACCACGGTAGATTTGCAACAACCATTTTAAGAGTGTATATTATTTGTTGAAATTCTTTCAAACTAGGTATTGACATTAGGCTGAGATTAGGGATGTTTCATGATTAAGCCCACAAATTTCCACTGCACTTGTTAAGTGAGTTAACTGGTGAAGAACACATTTCCCTTTAACATGACAATCCTTCGTTGTAAACAAGGTTGCGCGTCCAATTCAACATCTAAAAGTTACAACCCATATTAACTCCGGGGTAATATCAGTTATACTGACCTCTCCTTGTAAATTACCTCTCCAAAACTTCACATAAACTGAAGAAACCAAGTCAGAAATTGTGTCTGCAAGAGAACCAATGTTGCCGGCTTGGAAAGCAGCTTGTGCAAGTTCGTTAAAAATGAAAAATCCGGATGGCATCGACGTGAGCAGAAAAAAAACGAAGAATGCTCCTAAATTCAAAGTCAAGGGAAAATAGCGTAGAATTTGCGGAATGTGTCAAAAATACCCATAGCTTGAACCCATAATGTAGCAGTTTATCAAGAGATGTAGCCAACCGGTAGCTAACATGTGAGTGCCGAAATGTGCAGTGATAAAATATGACGCACGTTAAGTACACGTTCCTATTTGTTGATTATTAATACAAACACCTAGATGTTGAGTGTGCATGATACTCTTCATGCTACACAATTTCCGGATATCTTGACTTCTTCCTAGCTAAACAGATGCACAGTTCATGCTGTTGTTTGGAGGTTGAACGTGTGATGTACAAAACAACATCAAAAAATCAAGCGTTCGGTGAACTGCGCTAACTTTGCAATATCCACCTTGACACCAGATGAAGATCGTTGAAGTGGAGATAAACCGGAACTTCAAGTAACAAATAATTATTCCGCCAACATTTTGTTGAATTCACAGAGTCCGCCTAACAAGGAACATAAATACTTCGAAGTCTTTATCAAAAGTATTGGGTGATGACGTTTTCCTAGAAGCTGTATGGGTCATACGAGATGGAAAATCGGGATACTTTACTGCGTAACTCACAAGGTGGCAGTCACCTCAGTAACCGATGACAAATTTGTCTACATTATTGACGGAAATCGATACAGAAGAAACTTCAAAGTTAACACCGCAGAATGTGTTAGCTAACAGTCAATCACAAGCGGTCTTTGACGTTAATCAGGTTATTAGGAACGATTATGTATCACATTGGTAAAGTTGCAGACTACAAATTAAACGGCTGTGTTTCACTTATCGTCAGCGGTACTAAGTAGCATCAAACGTTTGTAAGTGGTCACTTTCTGAATAAGGTTTATGGCGGCGGACCAGTGAATTCAGATGAAGCATTAGAAAACTGATAACCTGAACAGGAAAAAGGATTTCTCACAGTTTACAGTCTAGTCGTTTATCATAGAGCGACGTTAATGAATTTCGTGGGTTCAAATGAATAATCAATAAACTCAACTAAATATCAATAAAAACGGAGGAAGCACTGAAGTGACACTAAGATCCACAAGGCTATGTTATGATATATCGTGCAACGCCACGGAAGGATTGGAAACTATACCAACTGAAAGAACAAGTTTATTTCAAAGGAATCTCCAAACAAGTTTAACCCCACAATGTCATTGTTGTTTCACGGCGGACGGTATGAACTATACAAGCAAGCATGAATTGAATTCATACCATAAAAGCAACTTGCTCTGTGCAAATATTCAGTAGTTATACAGTTACATCTTCAGTAGACAGGTCATTTTGTAAAGTCATTAAGTCAGCATTACCAGTTACTTTTTTAATTTTCTAATCAGTAATAAACCGTACCAAGTAAGAGGCAACATAAAGATGGTGTGTACAGGTAAGGTCACGCATAAGTTTACAACGGAACCAAGTTGACGAGATGGATACAAACCTGGAGAAGTTGAAATGGAAGAGATGATCATTACTGGATAATTTGTTTGAGGCAAGCAGTTCACAGGATCTGAACAGCTGGAACACGATCACTTCAATCAGACTACAACAAAGAATGCCACTACGGTTATACAAGTGTCCGATTAGTCCAGAAGAAAATCTAACGTATTTGGTTATCGGTTTGTGAAAACGGTTAGGGGTAAAAAAAGAGGTATTCAGTGAGCGCAGAAAAGCACTACATCTGGTTGTAAATAATTTTACACATGAAACACAAAAACCTTGTAGACGTTAGGATATCACGTCAAACTGTAGCTCGACGTATAAGTTAAACATATACCATCCTCTTAATCATCACAGTAAGTCAGTTGTTCACAGTAATGTTTAACTAACATGCAAGTTTGAAGTTAAAAGCAGGCTTTCGGCACGAAAAAATAAAACAGAAATGCAGGTGAAAGGACTGAACTATTAAAAATAGATGCGTCTATATTCAGACATTCAGTATCAAGGTACCTACACCTTACAAACGAACAACAGAAATGAGAGTGAAAGTAAAACGTCATCAGCAAGACAGTCTCTTCAGGGCTTTCACTGCTTCGCAGCCTTCAGTGCAATCACTTCGTAGACAACTCGGCCAAACAACAACCACATTCACGCCATTGAGCTCACCTAACGCCTCAAGTCATCGACTTTGAGAGTCGCGAGAGCTCCAACCCTGTAGACGAACCCGATCTACAGTGACCAACCCCTTCGTGAACGTTTTCATTTGTCTACGCCAGGTCAACTTCTGTCCACCTCGCACCTTGTACCAATCGGCCACAATGTCGGCAAACAGTGCTCGGTGTGGCAAACCATTAGCTGGCATCTTTAGTACATGTCCCAACCCTCTAGGTCCAATGAACTGACTGAATAAAAGAACTCGTTTGACAATCAATACCAAACACGCGTTTCATGACCTCTTCGTTGCTTACCCGTTGGTGTTAACCGCTGCGAATGATTGATGGTCAAACACCTGTGGACGCTTCATGTTTTCTGCCATGGTCCCTCAGGTTTTGCAGCCTTAAAGCAATACAGCCCTCACTGTCGCCTCATACACGCGAAGGTGTCCCAGATTTTCACATACCGCTCTGGCCTTAGAGTTACGAGCTTTCATTTCACTCCCTACAACTCTGTGGCCATTGTAGCGAATTCCCAAATAAACAAGCTAGTCAACAACCTCAATAATATCATTATCCAACATTAAATCCACGTGATCACAGAAATCTTACAGAAGTCCTTTGCATTTTGAGGCTGCACAGAGCACTCCGAATTATTCAGCAGAATGTGAAATAACACATTTTTTGTGTTGCCTGGAATTTGTCAAACAACAGCACTTTGTCGTCAGCATAATCAAGATCAATCAGTCTTCCACTAGGGAGGAAGTCGTAGAATTATGCTCACCATCGCTCAAACAAGTTGAAGTAACTGAGTCAAGGTCCCTGCTAACCTCTCCCTACCTTCTTCGAAGTGTGCAGGCAAGATATCACCTGAGCCAACTGTCATTACTTTTTGGAACCAAAGTGCAATTGCGGGCCCCGTTTTCGTAGGTGGTCTTAAATCCATCGACCAGGGTGCTACAGTTTGTGGCAATTACACAGTAGAGGCAGCAGACCAGCTAAATTGACATCCAGTGTTTCAACCACCGCCTTGACTTTCCTTATTTATTATGAATTAATGAGCTCTCAACCTCTCCGACAGACGGGCGCCCTGGGACAGTAGTGCGGATGAGCTTGAACAGTCTGCCACTGTTCCCTGAAGCAAAAGCGATTTCCATTTTCTTAACATTTCCATTAGTCAAGCTTTACGATCGGCGATTAAAATACGCCTCATCTTCCTACACATATCTGTCTTCAACTTGTTGTATGCATTGCCAACTGCATCCAGTATTTAACAGCTCTAGGAATCTCTTTGGAATCTACTGTTTTTTTAACCTGCGAATCACTATGCCGCATTCTACAGTATCTGAACCATGAATAGCTTATGAGATTTGAGTGTGAATTGATATGCTTGCTGTCTAGGCCAGTTTGGGAGATATGTTTTACCGGCGGTATAGCCAGTTTATCAATAGCCAACCGCTGCTGTCCATAGGGTCGTCGTTCGGCAAAGGTAAGGACAAAACGGCAAAGTGCCAACGTGAGATGTGAATCCAGATCTTGAATGAAGTCCCACCACATACAACTAATAGTTACATGATTTACCTAAAACCTGAACCGATCCATAGAAAGGTGCTTCAGGTTCAAGAATGATCTACACGATGTCTAACAGTAATGCTGGCTAAAAACAGTTCATGCTTAACACAAGGTTGCAACAGACACTCATGATTATCCAAGCAGTGTGAAGCTATCCCAAGCTTTCCATCTAAACGAGACTCGGCTTCATCATTGAGGACGACCTGGCTGTTTATATCTCATGGAAGAACGGGTATGTTTTAACCATGTGTCAACCGGATAGCGGCCAAATCCGAGTGAAAAGGTTTCTTGACGCCAGCTTCACTACAGTTAGTTGGAGCATAAACAGACATAATGAAACGATATCTGAACGCTTACGTCTAGAATAGGCTTTAATAGGAGATCTCGGTCGGACGACACAAAGTCTACTGCCAACAGCATCTCCATCTATCGGTGCGGCGATGGCCGTGGAGTCACCCGAAGTGCTCAGCCTGTATCGGATAGTCAGTGCGGGTGCCATCAGTTCTATGCGCTGACTACTGTTCTAGATTCTAGTCCCTAAAATGCGGCGAACCTTTACATCCATTGAGTTTAACGTTCGTGCAAGCGAGGGCTGTTGACCTGTCCGTTTTGAAGTTTGAGCGTAGAAAGCATCTATATTAATTCGCACTATAGGTCTAGGTAAGGAACAAGGGAGACCTAGGACTAGATGGTGAGAGGTGGGGTTTAACGAGAGAGTGTTACTAGGATTAACTACATCTCCTGTGATACCTGCAGATCGGGAATAGCCTGAGTGCTACATTCGATAAGACAATGGACAATATTTTGCCTATCTACTGTGAAGTATACAACAGGTAAAGTGATCCCGGTACCACACCGAGTCTAATTACTCCGATGTACGTGAAACAGTATGACACAGCGCATTTCCAGATAGCAGGCTGGAAAGGCTCCGAGAAAGTTTAAGCCGCAGTAAGGCCGAATGCGATAATTTGATGGTTTTCAATAACAGTTATGACGCTAGCACAAAGTACCAGAATATCAAGCTCCGCAATTTCTCTACTTAAATTAGCCAATAAATTAACAGAACTCAGTAAACTGTAGCATAAAAATACCCCCGGTACTAATAGGCAGATATACTCAATCTGCGCAGTTTGAAAAAGAATGTGATTGTTTACTAGGGGTTCCACAGTTCTGTTATATTAGACATGAAGAACCTGAACTTCATAGAAATGGTGTTTTCAAAGCTAGGTTTCTGCTGCACTACGAGGTCACGCTATGAGCACAGAGAATTCTAATTTTTGAGTGAGACACCCCGTAGCCACTATGTTATGCTGAACCCAACAAGCACCCGGAATATCTGAGTACCCGCACGAAACACATTGGGAAGTTCACGTCGGAATCTATCGTCGCATCTACCGAGCTTGAGAGATATACTACTGACAAGTTAAAACAATGTGGGTTTCTACTGATTTCGAACCAAAGGCAATTAGTACTGCTCAGCCAACGTGGAGTTCACTTGTTTAGTGCAGAGCTCTTGCTTTTTCCTGGTTGAACTTCTGATATGTCAACACATCTTGATTTCCATTGTTTTGGTGAACCTCGCCGAATGCTCATCGGTCATCACCTTATTGTTTAGTACTCAGGCAAACATGACTATCATTGCTCTACCTGACAGAACATTGTATCGCCAAAACCGCATGTACTTAGAAGTAGGAAAGCACCTTGGGTCTTAATTTGTTCTGTAAAATGCAGCTTTTATTTTCAAATAAGAAACTGACAAGATGAGTCTGGATTTGACACTAAGTACTGTTTATCTTGAAAATCACATCGTAGATGGTTGTTGGTGAATTGCTACGCTGGTAATTATCAACGTGACGCAATTATGGCGTCGATGGGATATACGCTAATCGTCGTACGTGTCAGTCCGCAACAGTTTATGGCCCAGCTGGTCTGCTTCATTGATAATCGCTAGGAATCCGTTATTGACAATCGTCGTTTGCACGGCATGGTATGCATGTTCTCAGTACCAGTAATCAGGTTATAAAGGATGAGACGTTTTCCATTCAATCCCTTTGAGTTCCTACTGTATTATGCAAAATTTGTACTGTCGGAAACTGCCAGAAAGTCTTCATTGCGAGCAATTGACAGCATAATATGAAGTGTAAGGAAATGTACAAGTTTATCCTGCATTGTTCCTATTAGATATACTGTATAACGCTCCGAAGCTTCTGGTTTTCTTCTGCCACTGACACCGTAGGATACGGTTCCTTCCCAGATTCAGCGGCGCAAATGACACTATACATTCACTTCTTCTGCTTTCAGTATTACTGTTCGCACTTCTCTTCAAAACTGTTAAGTTTAGAAACACCAAAACAACCAGCACCAAAAAACGTCAAAATAAAATGAGACTATATAACTTGTAACACTTCTTTCTGTATCACCCTACTCAGTTACTATTCAACACTTTTCTTTCAGGCAGCTGAGTAGGTGCTCAGACATTTCTGCAAATGACGTGCTAATTATCTGAGATATTGCTAACACGGTTAACCATTTCCCAATACTATTATACTGACTTTAATTTGTACGCTGTCACCTAGATGTAATTGACACACAAACGCCTTCAATTTAAGGCTAGTTTTTCTCCAACCCTATGCTGTTTTTTCGAAGCACGTTTGCTTTGGATAACAGTTCGCTATCATTCAGACCAACAATGAGGGCTGTATTACTTTACGGCAGCGAAACCTGGCCCATCAGGGTAGAAGACGTGAACCGTCTTCAGGTATCTGACCACCGGTGTCTGCGTTCAATCGCTCATATCGGGTGGCACCAACGAGTAAGCAACGAGGAGGTTGGGAAGCGGGTGTTTGGCACCGATTGTCCAATGAGTTCTTTTATTCAGTCACTACATTCGCACATACTTAGATGGTTAGGTCATGTACTAAGGATGCCGGTTAATCGTTTGCCACAGAGCACTGTTTGCCGACGCTGTGTCCGACTGGCGTAAGGTGCGAGGTGGACAGATGATGACCTGGCGTAGACAAATGAAATCGTTGGCGAAGGGGTTGGTCACTGTGGGTCGGGTTTTTCTTCCGGGCTGGGGCTCTCGCCGTAATAAATCACTTCCGGTGGTTTCCATAAATGAGAAGGCCGCACAGCTACCAGACATATGCTCAGAAACATAAGTTATGGATGAATTCAAATCCTGAGAAAAAAACAGACCTATACTGGAACAAATTGAGCAGGAGCACATTCACAAATACTGCACTTTCCCGTTCGCTAAGAACTAGTGATACCAGTGAATGATTATGCCGGTACTAGTAAAATAATTTTCACCTTGGTGAATTTTGTGGTTTTGGTATCGTTGAAGGCAAGCCAACCAAAAATGGAAAATACTGAAACATTGGTTTCATGACTGAGTGTAGAAGACAAACTTAAGTGTTGCAGGGTCATCAATAAGTGAGAGTGAAATGTTTTTTTTTTGGTGGGGGGTGCAGTCGAACTGTTGGTCAGTGCTTCAAAAAAACATTCATTGACCAGAACCGGACGATGTCAAACTTTTAACTGAAACTCTGAGTTGAAACAGCTAGAGTTTGGGGTAATGTACAGTAACCTGTATGTCAAGCCAAATATGTCGCACACACACACACACATCCTATAACGTCTGCAATTTATAATTTCCTAAGACAATATTGATAACCGAATATAAGTTAGTTTTTGTGTATTGGTGTATCAGTGACTGAACCCCATATTCATTGGTTTGTAATGTTGTCAGCATGTAGTAAATCATCAGGTCAATTGACCACCAATAGACAATTGTGTTATGTATCTAGAATCGTGTGACTGATTATTCTAAAACAAAACTGCAATTTGTCTGTTATGAAATAAGTCTGTTTTGATGTTGCAATAAAGTGAACGGCAATGTTAACGAATAGACGGTAAGTTGATAGCCAGAGCCAATTGTTAACGTGGATGATATGGTTGATAAATAAAGTTAGTAATCACTTATACTCAATGGTAATTGTGAAAGGAACTGTGGAAGACTCTCTACCCGGGTGGTGGTGGGTTTGTTTTGTATGTATGTGTGTGTGTGTTGTGTGCCAGGGCTTTGAATGGATTCGAAATAGCGACAAAAACACCATGCCTCGACAAGAAAAGGGCTCCACTAGCTCAGCTGCGTAGCCAAGCCAGGAGCTTGGAAACTTCACATTTGGGCTCGATTACCCACCCGTCTCACTCTCTCACATGGAATCCACCGGATGAATAACGGGATCGACTGCCTCGGCAGGATTTCTTGTACAGATTACAATGGAATCCATAAATGCCACTGCTGAGCACACAAATTCTGTTAATTGTAAGTCGCTGGTTCGAATCCAGCCGAAGCCCTGACTCTCCACAATTGGGTCTCATCTAAAATTATTATTAGTAATATTGCTTACAAGGTATCCCACCTTTGCTTCCGAAGTGTCAGGGCGAGACTTCTGTCGACGGCAGAGGCGATCGCTATCAAAATCTACAACCCCCAACTGTGTGCCCGAAATAAATTCCTACAGGCCTTACACATCCCCTGGTCAATCATGTGCACACCGTCTGAAACTCAGTGGCTCAGTAACCCGATTACCAAGTAATCACACACCGGTCACATGATTCATATAAACACAACACACATACACACACACGTACACGAATCCATCACCACCGGGATTGACAGTCATCCACAGTTTTCGTGATAAGTTGTTAATAAACGAGCTGAATAACAGTATATATTGTTACTGAGCCAGTCTCACATGAAACTGCTTTTTACTGACTTCATTTCGCATTCCGTGAAAACAATAAAAGCATCATATGAAAACTGCTGGTTATAACCACATGATTGGTGTATATGTATATAATAGACCGTATGAGGCGAATGAATTCAGCTATGTTTATGTTTTGCGGGAATGAAGTGAGTGGGTACTGATTACAAGTCTACTAATCCTCTAGCAATCCACGTAGCAACTCGCCATCCAAATATGTAACAAGAAAGAAGCACAACCTCCGTCGATAACTCCCTCTACCCGTAGGTAGTCAATACTGTTCGACGAATCAGAAGATCAAGACATAACCTGCTGTATAAAGTGGAATCTGTTGCCGCTGATGACACCAACAATGTGCGGGACATAACAATGTATTTGACAAGCAGATAAACGCCTAATAAAGCTTTGAATTGCATCCTGGAACGAACATCAACGACCACTGGCGGAAGTTTACTTCAATAACTAATCACTCAGTGACAGAAAAAGCTCTTAAATAATGTTCAAAGTCTCCTTTTGAGAAATTTTTTTTGACCTTTTATCCCATGAGGACATGTGAACGTGAACAGTTACTCTGTCAGCCCTCAAGAAAAAAAGGGAACCAGTAAGAACGAGATCTTCTCACAGCCTTCGGTAAGCCTGAAAATGAAGATCAAGAATTTTTAGCCAAGACTTGTACAAAAAGTTCCGGAGACCTGCTACGATTTTTCTCGGAGATGGTAATACCCGCTCTAGCTCATTTATGTCCTGCTTGGGGCCGGAACAAACGGCGTAATTGGCGCATTCAAGCAGTGTTCGAACATAAGACCTGCATAGTGTTTGGAAAGCCTTCTTGTCAGTTTGGAGAAATGTTTGTTTACTCTTGTCGAGCAGATCGAGCCCTTTTTTAGGTAATTTTTTGTGATTGAATGAGGAAGACAGATTGGACGATAGCTATATACCCAGGTCATCATTGAGGCTGACGTAGACAATGCGCACTTCCGTTTGTGCGTACTGCATTACGAAGACGTTACCAGAATCGTCACCAAGAGATATATGTGCACACTTATCGTGGTTGTTGAGAAGGCGCCAATCCTCAACGCCCCAGCGATGCCGAAACGCGATACAGCACCTTCGGCCGTGAACTTTTAGCTCTGTACAAGGCTATTCGCCATATTCGCCAGGCACTCGAGGGTCGTGATTTCATCATTTTCACGGGTCACAAACCTCCCGTGTACGCCTTGTGGAATTACTCCGATGGACATTTACCTCGAGAACTTCAACAACTGGACTACATGGCCCAGTTTCCTGCGGACATCCACCATGTCTCCGGAGCCGCTAACGTCGCCGCGGATACTCTATCACGAATGCACAGCGTATCTACAGCCACCGACTTGATCTCGTTTTGCAATATAGCGGCATGGCAACAGGCCGATTGAACGTAATGTATGATATAAAACGCATGAAATTACGTATTGTCACAGTTCCATTAACATCTTCGCCTGGTATCATTATATGTGACAATATGCTGGGATACCTCAAGCCAATCGTACCACATTCGTTACGAAGAGCAGTTTTTGAAGCGTTGCCCAACCTGTCACATCCAAGGTTACGCTTATTACTGAGGCTGATTGCAGATCAATTCGTCTGACCTAACATGAACCGGAACGTACGGCATTGGGCCCGTTGCTACCTTGCATGTCAACGTTCCAAGGTGAGCCGACACACGAACAGCCCGCTGGAATAATTTCCAACTCCCGACGATCGTTTCCTACATGTCCACCTGGACCTCGTCGGACCACTTCCATCTTCTCGAGGCTACCTACTCACGTGTATCCACCGGTTCACTCGCTGGCCAGAACCCATACCTTTGTCAGACCTATCAACAATATCTGTCGCTCACACTTTTGTCAACCATTGGACCGCACGTTGCGGTTGTCCGCCGGCCACTACAACTGATCGCGGCACGCAATTCGAATCAGCTCTATTTTCACAACTGACCGCGCTGTTAGGCGTGCACCGAGCACGCACCAGAGCCTATCACACACAACCGAATGGACTCGTAGGGCGTTTATATCGTCAGCTCAATGCTCCATTATTTGCTCACCAACGGGTAGATTGGACGGAAGCATTACCTCCAGCCCTACTTGGTATTCGCAATTGTGTCAAGGATGACAGTACGAACCCAGCGTCACTCGTCTATGCTCGTCCTTCAAGCCTTCCAGCTGATTTCTTCCAACCGTCAAGCAAAGCTGCTGTCTACACTCAAGACTATGCCAACCGACTAGCCAATTACATGTGGTCACTACAAATGAGTGCTACACGTATCCAACACTTCTCGTCTTATGTCCCTAAAGAACTCGGCACTTATGATTTCTTGCTTCTGCGAACAGACTCTGTCAAGAAGCCGCGACAGCAACCGTATGAAGGACCTTCACGTGTCATTGAACAATCCGCAAAAACTTATGTGATCGACAATTTCGGTCAACACCTCAGGGCCTCGGTTGACCGCTTGAACCTGCTCTCACCGACTCACCCCCCAGTTTGACAACACACGCATTATCTAAGCCGTCTCCATCTACTTCAACATCTGACTTAGCCCCAGCGTCGCCGTCCTCATCTACTCCTGACGAACTCCCTTCTCAACCTACAACTCGTTTAGGGAGGCGCGTCCGTTTTCCCGCGCACTATTTCCAGTAGTTTTCCTTTTTCTATTTCACATTTATTATAGAGTTGATAATTCATTATGTGTATTTCATGCCTTTGTCTGACAGCAACTGACAGCTTTTCGTAGGTACAATTTCCTGGCTTGACTTGCACAGAAGGAAGCTACATATAACTATAAATATCTTCAGGCGCTGCAGGATACGCGTTACGGTGGGCATCTGCCCTTTTCCCTAACCTTCAGATACTCCACTTTTCCTTATTTCTAGGCCTAACGCGATGCATATCAGCAGCTGCTGTGCCCAAGGAGAAAACCTTGAACGCCGCGGCACTCTGTGCCCGTGCAGTGAGGAAATCACACCCCCTGTCACTTACTCAGGAGGCGTTTTCAGGTTGGGTGGCTCGCGCGCGGATGGCCAGCAAGACAGCAGCTGTTGCCCAGGATTAAAATTTATAGGTTGAAGGCTTCCCATATTAGTCACTCTTCTAGGGGGGCAACGTAGTGAGATCACCTTCGACGTCCCTAGAATCCTGAACTCCCGTGCGACGTGAGAGTTGCCTTACCAGTACCACCGCACCGGTTCACATTACCTCGTGAATGTTAAGTTACTACAAACCACCAGCATCAAAGTTAGTGTGTTAGCATAGATATCGCAGTTTTACTCGTGGCCGTATAATGAATCCGCGCCATCTCTACTATTGGAGGCTACATTCACTAGGATAACAATGTTTTAGCTATTACAGTTGGGAACGCCGCCCAACCAGACTGACACTTGTTTGAACCCTGAAGGTCAACTGGAATCTCCGTTAACATTCACCCTCTTTGGCGGCTGCCGTGCGGTTGTGCTGAAGGTTCCCTCACGTCCAGTTCCCTAGCGCCCTCAATCGTTGCGTTGAAATCCGCTTGTGAACGGTGAGTAAATAAATAACTGCAGTTTATTTACAGATTCATCATTTTCTCACTGTGACTTCCGATCCGCGTTAATATAAGGCTGGGGAAACCTTGGGTGTGCAAACCTTGGAACCAGCATCCCGATAAGCCCCGAGTGCTGGAATTTCTAAACGAAGTTCTATTACCCGTGTTGTCAAATCGATGGGTATGTCTTCTTCGGGTGCCTCCACTCGGATCATTTCACTCGGGTAAGATGCTTGGTGATTGATTCAACGGATCTCGCCAACTCGCCCGAAGAATCCGTCGACACTAAGGGGAAATAATGACTCACAGGAACTTTGGCGGGCGCTGCACTCAATGGTGGAGCATTAGTTTGTCTTTGATCATGTAGTTTCGGCCTGCTTGTCTTAAGTGACAAAG
This sequence comes from Paragonimus heterotremus, assembly GCA_013368495.1. Classification (NCBI taxonomy): domain Eukaryota; kingdom Metazoa; phylum Platyhelminthes; class Trematoda; order Plagiorchiida; family Troglotrematidae; genus Paragonimus; species Paragonimus heterotremus. The sequence goes on along the minus strand of LUCH01000947.1, from coordinate 15,181 downwards.
CAAACGAGATGAAGTAAGGTCCCCTAACTGAAGCCTGCTGTAGATTTGCTTCCGCCGCTTGTTTCGCTTATAGGACGACACGTTCTAAAAATATGCTCTTCAGTGTGTCATTAGGGTTGCTCTTCGGTGGGTTAATCACTAAATCGTTGACGTAGGAAGCGAGCGACACAGGCATTTATGTTAACCTGTCAAGCTGGCTAATGTTGTGTCAATTGGCATTGAAACTCATTGTACACTGGCCAGTACTCTGGGCCGTCCGAAGCATCATGCGAGACACAAAAAGTCACGGCGCCTATCCTCGCATCTATGTCGCCGAACTCCGATATGGAGATGGAGATATCCGAATGTCTGATTAAAATTTACGCACAAACCTTTCAATGAACACACGCAAGTAGGAAATGACGGTATTAGGGCAGGAAACTTATCTCTAGGCGTAGGTGTATAGAAATAGAAATACAAAATTGAATATGGTGTATGAACAACGTTGCAGTAAGTTGCGGGAAGCAGTAAATATAATCGGTGAAACTAATTCACCCATGCCACAATGCCGATGTACCGTTTAGTGCAGCGCTCCGTACTGAATAATTTTCACTGTTCTTCGCACTTTTCACTGTCCCCAGATTCGCGTGTTCACTCGGTGTTTAAACCAAATGAATTGAATGAATCAATAACCAATAATGCAAAATATATATCCAAGTTCGCAAGCCGGGCGTCCCCTCTGTGTCCCCTTGTCGCTGATGTACGGATTTCTGTAAAGTTAGAGACTAAAGAATCGTCGTCTAGTTCAGCATATCTCTGCATTTCTCTCTCATCAAAATATCCCGTTATCGGCGTTATCTCAGTTTCTCAAGTTTTATAAATGGGATCATTGCAATTTTCGAGATAAACTGCGTCATCCTGTAGCCTGAGAGTGCTCAATTTTGCGGCGTTTTGAAGATATGGTCGAAATGGTAATATACGACCATACAGTGTTTGCTTTGCATTTCAACAAAAACATCAACACATTTGATACTGAAACGTGTATGACAACATTTCCAGCTTCTTTGTCTATACGATATTTATACAACTTCTCCTTATTTGCCCGATTTCAGGGAGATACTGGCCGATGACACGTAGCTCTTGAAAATGGTTGGAAATGACGCTATCATATGGTTGTTTCTATCTTCCATGTTTATTTAACGGCTCAATTAAAGGATATCATGTCTC
>LUCH01000946.1:134164-162158 GCA_013368495.1 Paragonimus heterotremus | reverse complement strand
GTAGGAACGCATGCGTTCCTACTCGGCGGCTCAAGCTTTGGAGGAGTGTAACCTCTCCCATCCGGACATTTTTGTCATAGCCGTTGAGGACTCTACAACACTGGGTGTTCGGAAGCATAAGTGTGCTTAATGTCACCATGTTAACTTCACAGCCGAACACTCATGCTTATTCTTAAGAAGCGGCTTGCGTCGGCGAGTTACTGACATCCTCATTCCTAGAGTGATCACATTGCTCATGAGCGAACCAGAGACCGACACTCTGAGCTTATTCAAAAGGATCGCTTGTACCGTCAGCAGCGGCTAACCGCGTGTCTCATCAATGATCCGAAAAGTCTATCCCTATATACATTATCATCTCGAAAGGTGAAGACTGGAGTATCACAGCTCTTGGATCCCGCAGGACTTACGAGCTCTGATGCGGAAGCCGCGAATGTTTTGGTCCGCTTTTGCTGTAGCATTTTCACTCAGACCCATTCAACTCTTCAAATCTGAACCGCCAACCTGATAGACGGCATTAGCACTGTTGATACTTCATCTGCAGCTATTCTGGAGAAACTTCTGCTCCTTAAGAATAGCTCTCCTGGCCTGAATTCTTTTCCACCTAAAGCATTGCATGGAACCGTCCAGCGGCTTGTCGAGCCACTTAGTCCTTTATTTACGCAGTCCATTTTAGGTGACTTGGTATCCGACAGTTGGAAGCTTGTTAATATTACTATCTTCCAGTGTGGTAGACGCAACCATCCCGGTGATTATCGTCCAGTTACTATGTTGTCCTGTTTGTCCAAAGTATTGGAGACGCTTGTGTATAACGACTCGCTCCACGAGTAGTTACCTTCTGGCAGAATTCTTACCGGTGTGCAACATTATTTTAAGAAGGGCCTTCCTTGTACAACAAATGAACTGATATTCACTGACCAGTGGACGAAATCAGCGGAACAGGGTTTTGGCGTTGATGTCGTTTACTCCATCTTCGCTAAAGCGTTTGATCGTGTGAACCCGTCGGTTCCGATTGACAGTTGTCACCATCATTAAGTACAAGGTGTTGTTTAACAGGCAGCAGTAGTATACTACTCACAAACGAGGCTGCGTACATTCGAGAACTAAAGAACAAGCTTCAACGCCAGGAAGATGACTGACCGGAAGGGACTATCGGAATAGTGTGTACGCCCTATGGCGGAAGTGCCACCAGGGCGGATGACGGCGTACTGCTACCTAATGTGTGTGAATGCACGTCAGCCGTGCAAATGAGTATACGTGTTCGTGGTTCTATGTTTTAACATAACCTCTACGGGAGTTCGTGTGGTAAACAACTTTACACACCAATCGTCTTTTTCTGCGGCCACAACAAAAGTAATATTCCTTAGTGACTGGAGTCGTATCTTACCAATCGACACTGTCGCACACGTGTCAGCCGTGAGTATTTCACTCACCTTGACAGTTCCATTGATGTGCCTCAGGGTTCTGTCCTTAGCCCACCTCTCTTTCTTATCAGTGATCCTCCTCTTTCCATTTCGTCTCCGCTGCTGCCGTTTACAAGTGACGTCAAAATTTGGCGGTCATTGGATACACGCAACATTCATTCCATTCTACGAAACGATCTGAATGTCTTGTTCAGTTGGTCTCAGTCGAATAAGCTTGCATTCAACGTTGGGAAGCGTAATGTTGTACATATTCGACGCTTTTTAGGTGTCTGACTGCTAAACCAACAGGACGACTTGTTGTGCTCCCAAACAGCGAACTGTATAGAATTCTCCACGACTCTCTGATGTTATTCTGCCGGCTCCCCAGTGTCTCAGAAACACACAAGGCTACAACTGTACGCGAGAGGTCTGGACATTCATGTCTACTCAAGGTACCGCAGCTGCAACTAAAGTACGACGATCGCTTTGTGAACTGACATCCATCATCACCGAGTGATGTTAATCAGTGTTCATTTCGCTTAACCGCGATTCACCTCCCTTGATTCCTGAATCCAAGCTTGGTCACCGTACCTCACGAAGGACGTTAGCATTTTTAAAGGAATATAAAGACTATACGTATGTTTGCGGTAGATAGAGTCTAGGCTGACAAAACCGTCTGGGATCACTGAAGTTATTCTCGTTTTTACGAGCCTTCTAGTCTGTTTGTCTATCAATACGAGACCGAGGTTTGATGGATAGTAGATTCACTACCGTTTTAACTTTTCTACCAACCGGCTACTTAATTCATGAACTCAGTTACCATCATATATTGATAGGGTTTCAAATATATATGTATTCAAACGAGCTCTCAGTTTTCTCTCTATGGTGATATGGCCTATTTCCAGTTTTGTGATAGTGCGGAGTGCGATTTTGATTTACCCTTTGAGGTAACTGAGTTCCAGGTCTCTTCTCTTGCATTATCTTAGACCACTGCTCGAAAAGACTACATCGATAGAAAACAGTCTGGTCAACTTTGAGATCTCACTAGTCAAACATCACAACGTGTACAGGCGTGAACCTGCATCACTTCCTACACTTGGAAACTGAACCTGACACCAGTGCGATGGATACCTCTCCCTCATTAGGTATGGCTAAATCCAGGTGTCTCATTACTTTGATGGTCTCCCTCTGAAGACTGTGCGAAGCAGTTGAGCAGCTTCCTAACCCCATTAGTCCATTCTCTAAAGCCGCCATTTCTATTGCAACATCGTACATTGATAGACTGCCACTTCGTTCTTACCTTCACTGGACGGAAATCTCACCAACGCGTTCCTGAGCGGTAGGGAAGCAGCTGAGTGGTGTCAACCGCCCTATACAAAAGTCCTCTTGCGATGTTCAAGAGTAGAACCTTAATTTTGAATGTTCAGTGAACATCCCATGATATCTCATATGTGGATCTCCCCCTCTAGCGAACAACTCTACTGAGCGCAGAACAGTGGAAAAAATGATACAACTCAACGCAGGGAGCCGAATGGATTTTCCCCAGTTGTGCTCAACGAGTGTGCTGGAATTCTGGTTCCTCCTTTTGCTGATATATTCACATATTACTGTTAGCATCACACCGGAACCAAAGAGGCGCATCCATTTTTGAGAAACCTCCTTGAATGACTAATGTTCCATATTAACTATATTGGTCCATAGCAGTTTGCATATCTTCAGTCTTGGCTCGCTGTTAACGTATTGTCCCGTCTTGTCCACCCAATCCTATCATCCCTGGATAACAACTGTAGGGTGATCTACTCCTGGTTTCTCGATTCTATAAATGCTTCCAGCTGCATCAATGGAGGGATTTTGATTTTTCATCTCAGGGAGTTTGACATTCACGATGTTGTTAGGGGATTATTATTTGAATCGCCTGAGCGGTAAAGAATCTTCCATACTAATGACAAGTTTTTGCACTCTTTGAGTTACGGTTTTCCGTTCATTTTTCTCTTCTATCTACCTGAGCTCCGTATTCCTTCCCAAGGATTCGTTTTTACTGAGATACGCAAACGAGATAATCTTTGGAGTTCAACATTCAGGTCTATCTTTCTCCGCCTTGCAGGATGGTTTTTCCGATTTATCTGGCTAATTTGAAGCATGCTCAATGCGTCCAAGTGTATTGATGTTCTCCACTCTTAAAGGGACAACGTACCAACGACTTTTCGGTGCTTATCTCAAAACAATTTGAAAACAAATTGTTCCGTAGGCCCTAGTCTGTTTAGGTGTCACCTCGTGTCGCAGTTTGACATAGTTTCTTCAAGTTAACAGTTGTAGAGGACTGAAACATTTCTACATCTAGAACTGTCTATTCTTCACAATATTTAGACCAGAAAACCGATTTGGGGACAAGGACGTATAGGAGGTCGGGAAAATGAGCTGTAATCAATGTGTGACAAAGAGCAGAGTACGACAAACTAGCGAGCAAACAACGGGAAATTTCCTTATGTCCTTAGATGGTCAAACAAACGGAATAGCACAGACTTGCAATCAAACGATGCCAGTGGTCAAAATGTATAGGAAAATCGTTGGATTATATAGCAAACCAAGGATGTTTCCACAGAGGTGATTCCTTAGAAGATTAGAAGCTTTAAAGCCTCCAGCAAGAACAAAAAATGGCTTGCGAGTTAGAGACAATAAGGTTACCATGCGATGGGTGTGGGGGCACGTGGATTCAAGAACATCCACGTGTGCCACGTTGAAGAAGGTTGATAACGGTAAAGAGAGGTCAGTCTGCTCGCAATATCCGGAATTGTCCATTCGTTCCTAGGATGGTGCTGTCAAAGCGGGCTACCTAGCTTTCCAAAGTTCCAGGAAAAAAGATCAGAGGTAGGCTTTCCCCACTGCCACAACGACAGACAGGAGTGTGCCTTCTCCCACCGTGGTTTGCGCGCAACCTGCAACTTGGAGAGGAAGTAAGTACCTGGTGAACGAAAATTGTATAAGGGCTCACCATGTAACCTTCCAAGAGCAGTTGATCAGTGCGTGCTACGTGCGAAAGTTTCTTTTCTTTAATCTTTCTTTGTGCTCCGCGTTTTTTGGTTTCCAAAGTGGAAAAGAATTAAATATAGTAGACAACGTCCACAAAACGTGCGGAGAAGTAAACGCAACGTCCTGATCACGTGTGGCGCGGGCAGGTGGTGTCGAAATGTGCGGCGAAAGGGACAAGGTTGAAACGGCAACTGTCACGGATGGCTGTGAAGGAGCTTGGGCAATATCGTCGTATACACAGGCGATCTTGAGGCGGTCGATGGGAATGGCGTCATGAAGATCGGTCCTGAAGTGCTTTGGCGTTCGTCGAAGAACGTTGAAGGGGCCCTAATAAGATGGTTGAGGTGGTTTCCATGCCTCGTCGCAACGGGTAAATAAGTGTTAGCAGGTGACCAAATTCTTGTGCGTTTGCACAGGCTAAGTCTGGTCATGGGGAGGTGTAAGTTGAATTCGTCACATTTGTTGGGATAACGTAGAGGCAAAGATAGAAGAGAGGGAAGACGTCAAAGGAACAAGCGAAATGAATTCACCAGACAGACGCAATGCACAGTCATGGACCTCTTCTGCCCTCTTCAATGTGTTTCGGATCCTTAGGAGTACAAAAAGATGGGCTTAACTCCACGTCGGATTAGTGTCGGCATAAAGCGAAGTTTTAAGCTGCCTGTGAAAACGTTCCACTAAACCATTCGAGAACGGATGGTATGCCGTGGTACGAGTGTGCCGGCATCCAGTTAAGTTTGAATGCTGAGCATTCGACATGTAAACCACTGTCCGTCGTAATGGATGTAGGGCATCCGTAGTCGGCCACCCAACGTTCCAACGAGACTGCACCTTGGCTCAGTGTGACGGCTTATACATCCCGATGACCTATTGGACTAAACTGGACGGTTCGACGACCACATCAATAGTCACTCATACCAGGCAGTCCAGTAGGTAGAGGTTTGACAGACCACAGTCTCCAGGTTGAGGGTTGAAAGATGGTTGACATCTTTTTCCAAAAAATGTACCAGTTCTGGTACAGTATCACTCATCCACTGCTTTGTGGTACACGCTCTTGGGCTAAAGGCTTCGGTCGAGAACCCTAATCGTTCTCCTGTGTAGGTTTGAGCGTCCTGACAATATCTCAGCCCACACACAACCATAAGTAATCACAACACAAGTAATTCCATACTGCATCCGTCATCTCGCAGTACAAACAGGGTCGCCCTATCTGCCGACCACTGTTACTATTGATTACTCCGCAAGTCCCACAACAGCTACAGCTAATTCCAGTAACACTGTATCGACAAGTTCTATCTCTTACCATTCAGCTTCAAGCCTCCCTCGTCTCTTGTTTAGACGTAGAATGGAAATTAATCTCGTTGCTTTCAGCGTTTGCACTCTAAAACAAATGGGTCAACAGTTCACTGTCGCACGAACGCTAAATTTGCTGAATGTCGATTTTTGTTGCATTTCGGAGACTAGAATTCAGGACAGTAGTCAACGTATGGAACTAACAGCACCCGTATTGTTTACCCGATACTGGTTATACATTTCGGGTAACTCTACGACCGCCGTTGCCAATCAAGTTGAAGCAGGTGTAATCTTCAGTTCGACGGCCGTAGCCGCATTAATAGATTAGATTCTTATCAACGGTAGATTTTGTGCCATCCGCTTGGCAAGTTCTACTGAAGCCAGCTGTGGGCGTAAAACCTTCAGAAGTCTTTTCATTGTCTGCCTATGCTCCAACTGATGGTAGTGACGCCGGTGTTAAGGGCGTCTTTTATTCAAATCTGGCCGCTGCCCTTCAGTCGAATCATGGTTCTGATGTAGTCGTTCTGGCTGGAGAGATGAACGCTCAGGTCGGGCGCCTTGGTGAGGCCGAGTCTCGTTTAGGTGGCATGTATGGGATAGCATCACATCACTCGGATAATGGCGAACAACTATTATAGCTGTACGCTGAGCATACGCTTTTTTAACCAGCAATAGTTTTAGGCATCCCGCACGTCATTGTTTTAGTTGGCGTCCTCCGAATCAGGCCCGGTCTCAGATGGAAAACATACCTGTCTTTTATAGTTGGCGGAGTTTTATTCAAACCTGTCGTTCTTACTGGAGCACATATTTGGATTCAGATTATGCGTTGGTACGTTGTCGTCTTGTTCTTACTTTCGCTGGGCAACGACCCTACGGATTACGACGGCTGTTTGTTGGGAAACTGGCTATATTGTGGATAAAGTGTAAGCACCAAACCAGGCTAGAAAGCAGGCTTAGTGGTTCTTACTCTGTAGATCCCGATAGCTGCTGGACCCAAATTTTACAAGCCCTTTATGAGGCAAGTACTGTTACATGCGAGATGGGAGTTCATGGGTTGAACACTGGATCTCGGAGAAATCCCTGGATTTGTTAAAAGTCAGACGAAACTTTCCTTCTGACAGTCCACATGACAAGTTTAGGAGATGTAACTTTAGGAAACTGAAACGTAACCTAAACGTTGACTGTGATGCTTGCTTAATAGAGAAAGTTAATGAAGTAGAAGCCGCTTTTGCTTCACGGAACGTCGGCACACTATTTAAGCTTATCCTTACTACTGGTCCCAGGCGACCGTCTGTCAGTGAAGCTGTCAGCGAGACAGGTGGTATATTCGTCTATAATAAGTCCAGTATGTTAAAGCGGTTGGTGGAACACTGAGAGTCAATTTAGCTGGCCTCCTGCTTTTACTGTGTTGCCACCACAAACACGTGATGTAGCACCCTGGTTGGCACATTTGCAACGACCCACCGAGGCAGGTCAGCAATTGTATTTCGGTTCTTAAACGTAATAGGACTGCTTGCCCGGATGATGCCGTGCCGGCACTCCCCAAAAAAGGTGAGGAGTTGTTAGTATAGGGGTTGACGTAATTGTTTCAACTTATGTGGACGACGGATACCATCTCTCTGTGCTGGGGTCACTCGATAATAGTTCCCATATTCAAGACTTGAGTCCAGGGCTCTTGCGAAAACCATAGGAGAATTAGCTTGACGTCAGTCATTTCTAAGGTTCTGGCATCCGCTATACTTTGTCGACTCACTGTAGCCCAACTGGCAAACATTAGAGAAGAACAGGCGGGGTTTCGCCATGGGCGGGGATATATTGAACAAATTTTCGATTTTCGCTAAATCCTGGAACAGCATCATGTATAACACCGGCCAACAATCGCCGTATTTCTCGGTTATAAAGGTGTGCTCGATTCGGGGGATTGATTTACAGTTTTAAAGTCGTTTAAACGTAAGAGCGTACCGACTAAGTATGCGAATATATTATCTGCGCTTTATCCTCCTACTTCAGCTCAGGTTAGGTTTTACGGTGAACTGTCTGACAGTTTCAGCACCAGGAGCGGCGTGAGTCAAAGCTGTCCCGTTTCATCAATTTTGTTCAATTTTGTCATAGACGAAATAATGGAGGATTGTCTCTGACATTCACAAGATGCCGGTGTGGACCTCCTACCTGATGAAAAACTGACTGATTATACTGACGACAACGCGTTGCTGTTTGACAACTCTGAAACAGCACAAACAATGCTAGACGCTATTTCGCGTTCTACTGAATACTCTCTAATTCGCTTTGTAGCCTCAAAATGCAGTGTGCCTCTGCAATATTGTTGTGATTACGTAGATGTGGTGTTAGTGAAATCATGGAGGTTGTTCACCGATTTTTCTTCTTCTCAGTAAGTTGCATCAGCAGCGTCGGAGGTGTACGGAATCAAATAGAAACGCGTATCTCCAAAGCTAAGGCGGTATTCGGCAATCTAAAACATCTCTGTCGATAGAGAGGTATCTCTTTGAGGCTCAGAGTTCGCGTGTATAAGGCGACAGTGCGGACTGTATTACTTTATGGCAATGAAACAACCGCTCAGGGTAGATGTTAACCGTTTTCAGGTATTTGAACAACGATTGTATCGAGTGGCACCAAAGAATAGCAACGAATAGGTTAGGAAGCGGGTATTTGATGGTGAATGTCAAACGAATTCTTTTATCTAGTCTTTGCATTTCCACAGACTTAGATGGTTAGGTCATATACTAAGGATGCCAGCTAGTCGTTTGCCAAAGCGAGCACATTTTGCCGACGCTGCGGCCGACTGGCGTAAGGTGCGAGGTGGACTGATGATGATCTGCTGTAGAGAAATGAGGTTGTTCACAAAAGAGTTGATCACTGTAAGTCGGGTTCGTCTCCCATGCTGGGGCCTTCGCGACCCGCAGATTCGGTTGTTGGAGACGTTAGGTGAGATGACGGCTAATCTCGATTAGCCGCTCAGTGACGTGAATGTTGTCGTTGTTTGTCGGAGTTGTTATTGCTGACACTGTGTTTCCATCGCACGTCGCTAATAGTTCGCGGACAGCGATAGTCGAAGTCGGGTACCCTATGAACATGTTCCACGCGGATGGACCAGATTTCTGGACCCTACAATAGGACCACCTTTATGGTGGCTTTGTGCACTCGAACGACTGATCTTACCGGCGTCACAGATAGCGTAATTTGACAAACGTCATATGAGCCTTTGCCGTACGATTTGTGATTTCACTGGAAATTTCACGGGTGCCGATACTGTTTTGATAGTAAACGATGTTTGACCTGCAAATTCGTTTATTGCACGAACTCTCGTACAGTTTGTATTAACCATAGGACCACGAACACGTACACCCATTTGCACGGCTGACGTGCATTTACACACATTGGGTAGCAGTACGTTGTCATTCGTCTTGGTGGCACTTCTCCCATAGCGCGTATACACGATTCCGATAGTTTCTTCTGGTCCGTCCTCTTCCTGGCTTCGGGGCTTGCCTTTGTTCCTGAAGTCGCTTGTGAGCAGTATGCTAGTCACAACGAAACTGCCTGTTGTAGAACAGATACAACTCTCAAGGTACGTGAACTTCCCAACTAATTCCAACGACTGACCACCATGCATAAGAGCAAACGCAATTCTACCAATCTTGCAACAACACTTTGTGTTGTGAACAATAATATTCGACGGTACAAACCAACAATTTCGTGTCGTAAGCAGATGAGTTAGAGACCCGTATGATAGGCTTTATTCGTCTAACAATTGGCGTATGACAACTTAAATGGAAAACGCAAACCGATTACCAACTCGGGGATGAAACAAATACCACAAAATATTATAACACTGCACTTAGCAGGTGCGTGGGCCACACCAAACTGGCGTACTGAAACGACAAGTACATCTAAAATTTTCTGGGTTCCCTGTGAGCCCTCACAGAATAGGGCGATTTTATTTACCTACTCTATCTCAGAATCGTGTCTCTGGGAGCAGTTCTACATCATCATATTCGCGTTTTGTTATGGCACACTCTGGGATCTCGTCTACTGCGAAACTGAATAGGAACGGGGTGGGTGGGTTGGACAACCTTGCCACACCTCACTTAAAATGCTAGAGGTGGGCTATACGTTGCCATCAGCCCTAACCCGGTCCGAAGTCTGACAATAAATTGTTTTCGGGATGTTCAAATGCATCTTAAACGCACTTCCTCGATTGACACCCCCAGACTGCAGCTCTGTCAATTGACTCAAAGGCCCCTCTTTTGTATAAAAAGACAATTGTTGGCCCTCTGTATAAATTGGCAGAGTTCGAGCATCTGGCAGAGTGTGAAGATGTAATCAGGGTGTCTACGGTCAGGACGAAACCTAGCTTGCCCTTCACGGATGTGCTGTTCGCGCGTTTCGCCTAGTCTACGAAGTAAAATGGCTACGACCACCTTTGACGCAACAGCAATCAGGCTAATCACTTGGTGGTTCGCACATGAAGTGCGTGAACTCTTTTTGAAAATGTGGATGATGTTAGCTAAGCCCCAGTCATGCGAAACGACCCCACTGATCCGGAGTCTCTGGTGCAATGTTGTCAGCTTCATAACTAAGGCTGGACCTGCATCTACAAAAGGGCAGGACGGAGTTCGTCTGGACCGGGTACTTTGTGACTTTTTTGGAGAGTGGATCTCAGGTGAGACTTCCGCTTCCAAGGACGGAGAAACATCAGCAGATCGGCGAGCACGGACAGAGCCCGGAGTCATACTCGGTCCAAATCTGCAGCCAGTGTTACAATATCCGTGCGCCGTCAGTATGCAAAAAGTTAGTGAGCTAGTGCTAAAAGTCATTTTTGACTGCATCTGTGAGGGTATATGCCGCAACAATAAACAAACAGCGTTTGTAATAAGCTCCTCTCGATACTCTAACCGTTCCCTTGAGTTTGATAGCACAAATGTGGATGTTGACAGGTATCCATTCAAGCAGAACCTTCTTTGTGTATGTGCTTGGGACAATTCCAATACCGGCTTGGCCAGTGGCGTGAGCCATAAGGTCTCCGAACAAGCGCACAGTGTACGCGCTTGGTAAGGCAGCTGACGGGGGTTGAGGTTGTAGCACTGCGCTAGAATCCTAAAGCTGTGTTGCATTAAGACAGTAAATATCGATGACGAGGGTCATGTGCTTCTGTTGGGGACGTCTGGAACCCCTTTGTGGCGGGGTAAAATGCGCCATGATATATGACCGTTAAAGAGCTTATGTAACATTTTATAGGACGCCCGGATGTCAACCTTGAATCCACTATGTCCTGGTAGTATTACCGCTAATTGTCCGCGATGGCTTATTCGCCGGGAGTCCCACGCTTATTTTGCAGTGGGCCCCCATGTGGAAGCTCCCAATCCACAACCTGGGGACGCGCCCGGTGGCTTTGAGCTAGCCCACCCGTTCACCCGTCTACCGGAGGTAGGAATGTCCAGGTCGGCACCTTGGTGAGACATACCTGGAGCGGTTGGCTATTGGACGGAACACTCCTCATAGCATTTCATATAACCAGTTTAAGAGAGATATCCATAAGAAGCTGAGGCGTTGCCTAGTCGCTGATCGTGAGGCTTAGATAACCGTGAAGGTTAGGGGAATGAAAACCGCCTTTATTTTGGAAAATGTTAGCAGACTCTTCAGGATCATTCGTACCACTTTCCCAATGTTTCCATCTGTTAGTGAAGTAACCACTCGTACTAAGCTCAAAGTCTGATCGCTGAGCGGAGCAATATCGAGGGCATTTTGGCCGGCTTGCTGCTGCTACTGGGTTACTGCCGCAAACTTGCTATGTACCCTGGTTGGTAGGTTTAGAACCACCCACTAAAACAGGTCGGCTACTACATTTCGGCTCTCAAACGCAATAAGACCGTTGGTACAAATAATCCAGTGCCGGTACTTTTCGAGGAAGGTGGAGAGGTGTAAGTAGAGACCATGACAGTTTTTCAACGTGTGTACGATGAAGAATATTGTGTACTGGGGCCACTCGATAATTGTTCCTATTTTCATAGACTGAGTCAAGGATTTTTACAGAAGCCCTAGGGAAATTGACTTGACTCTTGTCATAAATAGGTTTTTGGCTTCTGCTATATTTCGTCAGCTCTCCATCAGGAGACAGACGTAAGGGAAGAACAGGTAGGGTTTCATCGCAACACTGTACAGTCATGTCACCATTATCTATGGCGTTTATTGTCCGTTTCCGCACCGCGCGCTTCAGTTCACGGCCGTGCAGCTGTCACTCGTTGAATCACGCCCGTCCGGATCATTTTTCCCCAAGCTACGTAATTCAACACCAAGTCCTCCGAAGATCCAGAATCGATATTACAATGCGAAAGATTTACTTGGATAATAGTCTGGTATCACAGTACCTGAAAACCAGGATTTCGCTTATCTGGTTCCAGTTCCCTGTGCAATAATTGTTCGTCTACTCTACAGACGTGTGCTAGCCAACGCAACTAGTTGGGCGTCAGTAAAACTTCAGTCCCACCTTCGTATACTCACCGAATTACTTCATTGTTCCGAACCGTGTCCGATCATCGAGTATCCAAGATGCATCTTGGACACTGCGGATGGAACCGGCTCATATGCAGCACGTTCCATTGATACACTGTTGGAGTTTTACTGCCGTACAATATCAAGAAGGCATCGTTGTGCGGTAGACAAACAGTTTTGTTTTCAGCTTCAGGCCGTGACTTTTCGAGACGCGTATTTCGGTAGGTCCGAAGTCAGGCTTAACCTTCGCCATATGAGCTGGTAATTCGCTGTCTGTCGATAGATCTCTCGACAGATTTTTACCCAAGTAACAAAATTTCATGAAACTATCTAAAGTGGCGTTATTGGTTCGGATTCAAAAAACAGACACAGCACTTTCACCCGGAGAAAGCTGATAGGAAGGAAATATCTTACCTGTGTTGATATACACACCAAACTTTGATGTTGCGGTTGCATACTCCCGTCGTTGAAGCTCCTCCTCCCTGTGTGCAACAAGCCCAGTATCATCTACGAACAAACAATACTCACGTTATCAATTTACGTAACCAACATTGGACGCCAAAATTTCAAATGTTTGACAAGCGACCATTCGTGCGGTATCCAACTTCCATGCTCTCTTCCGAGTTCTGAACTGTAACTGTTAACATTGCGGCCAGATATAAACTAAATAGGGCTAGGGCCAGAACGAACGCTGGTGACAGGGCCAAAATCATCAAATTTCGGTCCACACAATTGCAGCCTCGCCTTCCTACCCAAATCAAACATTCTGATTAAATTGTTGAACTTACCAGGCATCCTCCACAATGCCTCACTACTCACGGAACCAAACGTTCTTGGTTAGATTTTAGAGGCATATAACGGTTGGTTGTGCTCATGGCATTTCTGGTGGGTTCGTCCAGCAGCAAACACCTTATCGATTGTGCTGCGACTCACCCAAAGTTCACACTGCTCCTCACGAGCCTTAGTCACCAGAAATTTTGCAATGAGTCGGTTCATCAGGATTTTAGTAGAACCTTCCCAGCTCAGCTCAGTAAACGAATGGCTCGTCAATTCTCGATGCTTCGTTTGCTACCGATACCTTTAAATAAAGGTACATTCATGGCATTCCTAAACTCTTGAATGGCTGCTTCCTGCTCGCAGATAGAGCAAACCAAATGAAGCAAAGCTCGTTCCAAAACTGGGACGTTATGTTTTAGGGGTATCTCTGTCAGTCTATTCTCCGGACGACTGGGGAAAGAGCAGTGTGAGTTCGTGTAGCTTTGCACTAATCGTCAACAACCTAGGGATTACACGACTTGCCTTATGCAATTTTTGGCTAATCCGTCCGGCCTGATAACCCACTGGTTGACAGGGACTCTGGCTTTTCATGCATCCAGCCGGAGGGCGTCATGAAATTTTAGCCCAAGTACTTTAGTTGTCTTCTGTGCAGGCTTGCCAATATTGATTAGGTGACTGTGAACAGCCTGCAACAACAAGATGTCAATTATTCACTTACTCTCGCTCCGAATGTAGCGGAGGTGCAGAGAGCTGTTGGACAGTCTTCTGTACTCTGCGTGTCACATGTACACGATAATGTGTGTGTGTGTGTGCCATACGATGTCCCAGTAGGCGGGGGAGATGTTGACTCAGGCGACCAGAGGTACTTGAGCAGATAATAGTGGACGGCCATCGTAACGTTGTGCTTATGGTGGTTTGTTTCTGGTGGATATTTAATTTTGACGCTAAAGACGTCAATGCGCCACCTGACGCCCTCCATCAATGAGACACTGTTGGAGATAGATTTATCACATAGCTGTCAGCTACTTATGGTAGAGCTGTTTCCAACACCGTAAGTCAATCTCATGCATCTGTCTAGAACACTTAAATCATTTTTCCGACCTCCAAAATCGGCTCACAGTTTTTGCGCAAACCCCCTGAAGTATCGGTCTGTTTTCTATCTTTTTAGAAGTGTTTATACTTCACTCACGTAGACAGTATGTATGTGAGGGGTAAGCCGGGTGCATCCCTTGTCGTGGCTTCATCTCCACTTGCCGGTAGATGCATGAACGCTGTCCTTCATATGGAAGACCAACAGTTTTTAAACACCGGGAGGGCCTTTGATTCAGTTGACAGAGCCGCACGTCGAGACTGTTTATCAAGGATGTGTCCGGCAAGCATTTGAACATCCTGCGGGTTATTTAATGTCAGACCTCGAATTAGGTTAAAACTTGTATCAATTTATCGCCAATCTTGCTATATCAAATGGGTACGGCAAAACTTCCCCTTATTCAGCATTGTGATGGATGATACCTTAAATTGTGCTCTGGTGGCCTGTAAATATAGTGGTTTAGAGCCGTTTCCAGATACTAAAGGTTAAGAGTATGTAAACATTATTTCGCTTGTCCGGTTATTCACCAAGAGCGCTAAACCTCCTAGACAAATTAGGAGTGTGTTTTCGGTTTGACGTGAATTCTGTATTTACCGAGCGCAAAGTATTACTAGAAGGCTGTCACGGCGCAGTCCCTGCTCCCACCTTTGGTGATGGCAGTTCGTGAGAGGTTTCTGTGAAATTTACGTACTTTGGGATTTCCGTTTATGCTGGTGGAGTGTCTAATGAAGTCACAAATTATATGATTATCATATTAAGCCGTCTTTGGCACCAGAATAGTCTGTCTTTCCGTGAAAAGCCGAACATGTAACGCCACTGAGTAAAGTATTCCTGTATGGCTTGAAGACCTAGTGCATCCGAGCTGTTGAAGTTCGGATTGTCTAGTTTTGATTCCCTGTGTCTCCGAAGAGCCATCGACATTTGGTGGTAACATTTTACTGACATTGATGAAGTTCACCTATGTGTTTTCGGGACTATCGGATTCTGTCGACTGTTGTGCATAGTAATCTCGTCTCGAAGGTTTTCTCTGTTTGGATACATCGTGAGAATGTTAACTCACCGCTGACCACGTCACATCATTGTGAATAATTTACTAGGCTGAAAACGGCGACCTGGTGATTAGTATATAACCTGGCTTCGGAGATGATGTTAAAACTCGTTTCCGTGGGACGTTCTCTGCTTCCCTGATGGCGTTCGAAGGACAACGAATATTTGAGGTTAAGGACTTTATCTGAAGTCGAATAATAGAACGTACTGGTGCTCTTATTGTGATTGTCTTTTTGCTCCGATTTAATCTTATTTCTTTTCTACTTTCTCCTTGGGCTACCTCAAACTCGTTGCGATAGCCATCTATCAATTACGTTAACTGTATCAGTCTCGTGTGCAGCACTATATATATATATATATATATATATATATATATATATCAATGAAAGGCATTTTTCCGTCAGTGGATTATCGTTTCTATATGAAT
Source organism: Paragonimus heterotremus (assembly GCA_013368495.1). Taxonomy (NCBI): domain Eukaryota; kingdom Metazoa; phylum Platyhelminthes; class Trematoda; order Plagiorchiida; family Troglotrematidae; genus Paragonimus; species Paragonimus heterotremus. The sequence goes on along the minus strand of LUCH01000946.1, from coordinate 146,587 downwards.
TTTCATCACTTTTCCCTTGTTCTTCTTCCTCATTCTTTCAAACTTATTCATCGGTCTGTCATTTTGTGGACTACTATCAACAGCAGTCTAAGCCATTGTACTCATGGGTGCAGTTAAAAACTGTGTGGATTTATCTACCCTCCATCCATCAACCTCAGTTTGTACAGTAAAGTTTATCCGGCGTCTTCAAACTCTCAGTTGACACGCTCAAACTTTGTCTCTATAAGAAGGCAGTTGCGTGCATCGGAATTGAACAGTCACATTAAAAAAACTCATGCACTTACTGGGACAATTGCCGTTGCATTCAGCCAGAATGACTACCCAGGGACATATTGCCTAGAACGTTATATCTATTTGAAAATCATCGTTCATCAGTTGGAAAATAACTTCTTTACGCTGGCCGACTTATCGGTAACACGTTCGACACTATATATCACGAGACAACAAGCATCACTAAATGGTCGTTTTGTTTTCAACCCTGTGTTGAAAACGTTCACTATTGATTATCATTTGCTCATGTGGATAGATGATCAAGCTAAACCCTAGAGAAATTTCAGCCATGAAAGTTTGGTCCATCTGTTGAAAACAGTTCTTCCTAGTGTAGGCTATGGGCAGTTTTGTTTTCGCGTTTATTTATTGTTTGACGCTTGTCCAGCTCGTCTTTTTAAACCGCATTTTATTACCTTATCATCTTCAGACATGTGGTTGTTTAGCAACAAAGAATCTGCCTCATCGCTTAGCGCCGTAGGCTCATTAGGACTGAATTTCACCAACGACCCCTTGCCCGGTTTTGCGCTTGCTACATCCGATTCGACTCGTGTTCCCACGATTGACGGTCCGTATCGACTTGAATGGCGTATCCGACAAGCACACAACAAAAAGAAAAACAATGAAGAAGTCTCATTACTTTCTCTCAACCTAACTTCCACTCTTTCCTCTATGGATATGGAATCGGTTCAAGAGTCTGTTCGTCAAACCGTGAAGTGGATGAAGACGTTGCGACACCCAAACATCCTAAATTGGATTGCTGGCACAGATACGACGGGTCCCAAAGTTCCGAATGAATATCATATTGTCACCGAACGTGTGGTTCCTTTACGTGATTATTTACGCCTTAAAGCAGATACTGGAAATTTTAATTTTATATCCTCCTGGGGCATCCATCAGGTACAGTATTCATTTGTTTACATGACCTGCATTTCACGCTGTCTGTCAAATCAACTGGTATATCGAAATTTTATATATTAGTTTAAAGAGCCTGAGCACATTCAATTCGGGTGTGGCTTACCACGTCACAGGGCAGCAAACATTTTAGAGCTGGCGACTTCTTTGATAACGGCACCTATATACCAACCACGTCGTCTGTCAAATCGAACACTCTTTGGCGGTGCTGTGCCCGATTGGCTCAAGGTGCGAGATAGACAGTTCTTTTCCTGGCCCTAAGAAATGAATTTGTTTATCGAGGGGTTGGCTACTATAGTTTGGGTTCGACTCTGGGGCTGGAGATTCCGTGACTCACAAAGTCGGTAGCTGGAGGCTCTGGGTGAGGTGCCGATCAATTAGGCTCACTGGCGTGAATGTTATCGTTGTTTGGCTCGGTCGTATGTGAAATAAGTGCACTTTGTGGCGCGGCACAGTGAAAGTTGTTAGTATGCTGTCTTGTTGATGACGCCTTACTTTCATTTACAGCTCGTTTGTTTTGTAGGTGTAGACATCTTCACATTAAGTGTTTGAACATGAACACAATTTTTTGTGGCAGTTAGGTCCCATTCTTTTCCTTTCTTTTTATTGGTTAGGGCTTACTTTTTCTTCCTGTTCGTATGTTAGTTAAGCACCAACTAGGACCACTGATGTGTTGCTGTTTTTGTTGATGAGCGTGCTACTGCTCCTGTTATCTAGGTTTTGGTAACCTAGTAGTCTCCAACTCACAACAAGTAATGTTTCTCACATAGTACGGAACACCTTGTAAGTCAAGGGCTGGAAAGTAACTTGTCAGTGTACACTTTATTGTAAAGCAAAATCCAAAAGTAAACACTAATGTTAGTGTTATTTTCTGGTGAACCGTTGCTAAACTGAAGCTTTTGTACCATAGTTACACCACTTCTAGAATGATGTTTCCGAGCATTAAGACTAAACTATTAGTCTTTTGACAGTTATATGAATGATTTAGATGTCTATAGGCCTCTTAAACGCGTAATCTGGGTATAGTGGTTCAGACTAAAATGAAAACTATCGAATTAACTGTACTATGACAAATTTACTCGTCTTTACTTGCTGGGCGGCAGATTTCCTTCCCAGGTGTTGGCTTGCGAGTGTTTTAATCGTCACCATCGAATAATTGATAGGAATATATCAGCTGGGAGTACTGGCATTTTACCGTCACACAACCGTGCAACCAAATATGAATATTAATCGTTAGTAGTAGTAAGTAAGTAAATAGTAAGTACATAGAACAGGTTACCTGGAAAAAACTTTAAACATGAAGTCAACAAAAGTAGTCTGCATTCAAGCAGTCACTATGCTTGCACCTTTTTAGCCATATTCACTCGTGAGCATATAGCTGAGTAGTGTTTCCTCCACGGTGGGTTGATATTTTCTGTAAATTGATCAAGTGTTCATCTCAGTTTTTCCCCTTCTAAGATTCTTCTACCAGTCACATTGCCCCTTTGTGTCTATCAACCTGTTTGAGTGAAACACTTTCAGCCTCGTATATTGTTTTATTTCACACAGTTTGGGTTGAGTTAAATCAAACTCTGGTATATTGAAGCATTAGATGGATCCATAGCCTCCTGTACGATACTTCCGTGCTTATCTGGCATTGTATTTATGGCCAGTCGATGAACATTTCCGTAAGAGTTGATTCAAGTCACATAGACCAAACTTATGGACAACACTGGATAATTCCCTCCCATCAGATAGATGGACACAAGGACAGTTTAATTTACGCCTTGTCGGCTCTGTTCCACCTATTGCTGAACGATATGTAGATTCATAATTCTTCTCTGTAATAACGTTGTGTTTGACTTTCATGCTGTGTTCAGTTTGTGTTTGGCGGCATTTGCATCTTTCCAAAATGAGGATTCTATTGAAAGACACACATTCAGAACAGTGACATCTCACTTAGGGTTACTCCTTTGACCATTCAGGTTAAGGTAGTAGCTTCCATTTGATATGACCACCTGCTCATTGACACTTACACTACGGTAGAACGCTCTGTCAGTGCAAACGAACATATGCTCATGCTCAATAATTGGTCACTGATTATCATTCATCGGGGTATAGAGATAGATTTCTGCAATACCACCCACACAAAGATCAACCTTGATGAACTTTGTCTTTATTGATTAGGTAATGAGATGCTTCACAGCCATATATACGTGGTACTTCTTTTGAACACGTTTGTGAACGATACGATGCCACTATTCAGTGAACTGTATTGGCCAGCTGGTCTCCAATTGTCTGGCCATAGTCTCCGGTTATTAGTTGGACTGTGCTTGAAACTGATTGCGTATCCGTAATTTCAGAACAGATTGTAGGTTATTGGTAATTTGGTTCATTGGTAACGTTTCATTCTTGACATAGACGATTCTTCAGATCAGATCTGATCTGAAGATAGATACCTTCAAATTGTTATTCTCTACGGAGTGGCCATGTCGTTTTACTGAGAAATTTAAAATCTACATTACTGAAGTAGATCGAATTCAGTTGCTCAGGTAAATTTTTCTCCTTGTAACAGTTTCTAATTTTGTCATTCATCACAATTAAGCTAGTGGGACACTTCTTGAACTTAACGCTTGTACAACGACCCACAGGTATGGTAACGAAGTCAGAGCAAAGTCAAAACAGTTCTGCAAGCGGGTTAGCATGTGTGTATGTATGCATAGATTAAAGTGTGGTCTGTTCAGAATGGTTGCAATCACATTCTACTCAGGACAACAATTACTCAAGCGAAGCATTAGCTGCTGCAGAAACACAGTTTACCAGTAAGATCACAAACCATTATTCCGAACGGGATTCGGTCCTTGTAACCGGCCGCAACACGTTTCCTGGGCTAACTCCGTGTTAACAGTGCTGCCTATCAAATGTTTGACTCGACTCTAATCAGCTCTGCTAATGCTCAGGTTACATATCGTATTGAGTTACTAATGATATCGATGAGTAATTCTTGCGTTTATAACGATGAATACGTCTCTGGTTCACGCTCGATAACAGCTAAATCTCCTCTGATTTTACTCGTGTTGATTCAGAGATGAGTGTTTGGAACTAGGTGGACATTGGCCAGGGAAACCAGTGTACACAACCGCGTGTGTTTTTGCCTAGTATTGTATTTCAGTATAGTTTGTGATTTCCTTGAGAGTAGGCTGATTCTTGACTCTTTGTAGCCTTTTTAACACAATACCGTCCAAAATGTTCAACTGGGGCAACCATCGACTTGGTGTAAGTTCTGCAAACAAGTTGCGATGTGTGAGGTAACGTGTCTTTGTGATAATCGGAGTAATCATGTCAACCAAGTGGTTGACTGCGTTATACTTTTTAAAGGTCCCTTACTGTGGTGCTGGTCTTGTTTTAAATACATTACCGTAGAATATAACCCTTATCTGTTACATCACCAAGCGGTTACCGCAATATATTTACATGAAGACTACTCTTTTCTTCCGAATCTCTGTTTCAGGCCTAGATACCATTTTTGTGAACACCGTCTGAATCACTACCATCTCTTATGTTGACAGATATCTCGTGCATTGGCCTTCCTCAATGACGATGCCAAGATTTCGCATAACGCAACTCGTCTAGACGCGGTTTTTGTTACTAGTTCGGGTGAATGGAAACTCGGAGCGTTGGATTTTGCCGGTCCTGTGGACAGTCCACCGCCTGCGATTCGTGCCACCGCGTCGTTCGTGCACATGAATCAAACTGGCGGTGGTGAGTATGCATATCGGTCGACAGTCTGCTTTTTTCTAGAAGCCTCTTGTGACCTGGGGGAAATCGGGAATCGGAAACGATGTGTTAGTTATAAGGTCGCTCAAAAATAGTACCTTCATCACTAAAAATAGTTGCATTTACCGACCGTATATCAGACACCGCGTGAACTGAATATCTCTCTGATCTATCCCCTCGTTTGTTTCGCTCTTGACCGTACGTTAGTTATCATTTAAACGTTGCGGTATGCATACCGGATGATTCATCAGTCGATGGCCATTCGAGATGTGTTTAATTTTGACTGGTTAAAGTTGATCGGACGTGGCAGAGCGTTCATGATTGGCTATTTTGATTCAGATAACCAAAAGGGCTTCTATTAGTAATTCTGGATGGGATCTAAGACCGTTACTCATCACGAAGCGTTTGTCTGCCTGACCTGTTGTTACTAATGCTTCCTCATCACTCGTGCACCTTTCGTGAGCCATACGGTTTTTTCGAAGGAGCTAGACTGGGCCTGAACAAACCTTTTCGCCCTAGCGTTGCATCAGAATGTGAAACAACTAATATCGGTTATTCTTCCTACTTCTGTGCCCGGAGTTTCACAATGTTCTTCGTTTGGAATACTCTCGGATATTTTGCAGGACCGGAGTTAGTGGTATTTAAGTTGTTCAGTTTGAGTCGCGTGAATTAATCGTTATCTATCACCCATCAGTTACATTTCTTCTCACTTCAATCCGACGTGTCCCATAGTTAACGACGCCGAATTCTAACCCCTCCCAACTTTATTGCTCTTGCGTAGATTTTGAAAATGACATAATAGACCTAACGTACCTCATGATAACAAACGACTTGCGATATACAAACTGAAAACTTAACTCTTTATATGACGGTAAGCCTCAACTTATCAAGTAAGAGTGACAATAGTCTTTTCAGTCAGTTTCTCACTTAGTTCAGATTACATGAAATTAGCATGGCATATCTTACTACTGGACACCGACAATGTATCATGTGTTGCACGGTTGAAAGTCATTCATCCTTGAACATTGTCTAATGAATTATATTACCAGTACGTCCTTCATTTATCTTTGCATTTTTTTGCACTTATTACATAGCATACATTTCACTCAGCTTATTGCGCTTGTATGCATTTCGTTTTTGTGTTCTTCTGCTTATTTAATTCTCGTCAGTACTCTGTATTCTCCAACTGTTCTGATGTATGTTGTGGACAGTACACATCTTTATATTGCCATTATAGATAGTACTCTCCTTTCACGTGTTTAGAAAGATGGGTCTTTTTAGTTGTGCACAGAACGTATACGTATCAATGTCGATGGTATAGTCTCATTTCGCGCTCTTTCCGTAGAAATTGTTCATTCAGACCACTAAATTACGAAAAAATTACCTGGTGCTTTTACACCGAAATTCTATCGGGTGCAGCCTGTAGTTGGCTCTGCTCCGTGAGATATCACGTCTGAATTTGATAGTTTTTATTTCGACTTGTCTGTTCATTTGTCCCGAGGATTCGAGTGTATTTTACACATGCCTTAAACTTACTTTTCTAAAGGACCACTTTTATGACGTGCTCCTGTACAGCCCCTCTAATACAAATTATCGCTTTATTTCGTGCACGCTTGTGGACTTCGATAGACCCTTATCTACCACCGGACAACCGCCTCGTCGATTCTTGGGGTCTTGGTTGTCTAATTTGGGAGATTTTCAATCCGGAATGTGTGCTACGCGAGCGTAGCCAACTCACTGCACCTAGTTCATTGGAACGCTTGCCTAAATCGCTTGTTCCAGAATACCGCCGCTTGGTCGCTACCAACGCAGGCCGAGGGGCTAAGCGACGTTCAACTGTGGCCCAATTTCTGGTGCAGTCACGCGATGCAGACAAAGCCGGGTTTTTTGCTAACGAATATGTGGATACGTTGTTGTTCTTGGAAGAGATCCAACTAAAAGACGCACTGGTGAGTTTTGTGGTAACCTATGTGTGCTTAAGTTCATGCGACTACTCATTTATGTTCAGTGATATTCGATTATTGTTGTAAACCTTCATAAAGATACACTGGGTCGGTCACGATACAGAAGTGCGTTTAACAGAATGTGAAACTTCTGCCGTAAGTTAAAGATAACGGAAAATCTTGATCTCGAGAATGGCGCAACTGTACCCGCTAATGGCTCCCAAGTCAAATCAAAAGGCGAGTGCATAAAACCACCTTGTTCCGCCTCAAAACCTGTATGTGAGAGGAAAATACAGGGCATTTATATAATACCTGATGACCTACGAACATTCTCTAGTCAAAACATTTAAGGATAGCTGCTGGAAGTAGTAGTTAATGTCACTAAACCACCAATGAACATAGCGGAATAAAGGTTCGTGCAGGTAGAAAATAGAATTCGCGAACATTATCTTTGGATTGTTCTGCAGATTTCTGGACAAAATCGTTTTCTCGAGGACGGAGGTGGTTTTGAACGGAAACAATGGGGTTCCTTAATAGTTACCGGACCGATCGAAGGGACTACCAATTGTTAGTGATTTACACAACCAAGCGAGTTAACCGGAATCCATTTGCTTTCGAGCGTTAATGCCAACGAAGGCAATCCGCAAAATAGGCTTGCTTAGTACGCATTTGTTATTGGTTATATTAATTGTATTCTTCTAGGGAGCACACTGGCTTTGATAACAACGTGGACATTTAGTCATCTTCGTCAATAAATGGTTGTTCCGCATACCAAAACCACGATGCAGTATAGGACACCGTGATTGATAACTTGTGTTACTTTACACTAATTTTCCTTCTCATTGCGATAGCAATGTATTTCCAACAATTTTGAATTCGCTTTATCTTGCGTGAAACACGTTTTCATACTAGATACCTAATACATGATGAAATAGAACCATCTGTTTCAGATAGGCGATACTTCTTGCGCATGATGCCTGGTAATTAGATCATGTACTCTACTTCTGCGTCTACCCCAACAGAACTTCCAGAATCAAGTCTACCACAGAATGAACGACCAAACTTTGTTTCCTTATTGGATGAATCTACTACAGTGATTGAATTACGTCTAAGCCATTTTCCTCCGATATACTCCTTAATTGTTTGACCAGTTCTTCATCTGTAATCGCCTCTAAAATTTGCAAGTTTGCCCTACTGATAGCAAAATCACGAGCAGGGATAAAGGCAGAGTTTTTGGTCGGTCATTTTGCACGTTGAACGATGCTTCTGTCTGTTTTCAGTTGGACTCAAGAGTTAGCTACAGTAGTGAGTAAGGGTATTGCCATTCCCGTGTTCAAGACAGCTTGAAATACTCTTTATTTGAACATTATGTCATGTTTACACATGAAGTCGTAAGTCTAAGCTTCTATTAGGATAGACGGTTTTTCTGCCTCGATCACGTAAATATAGCGTGGCAATATCAAGCACGATAATGATACTTGAATGTGCAAATCACTCTTGCGTCCGTAGGCTGGCTACTGAATGTTGTATTCGGTGGTAGCTGCAACACCTTGACTAACTGCAGACCATACATTTCCGAATGAACTGAACGATTGTCGGTTGCCAGGATGTCTTTACGGTTCTGGCTGTCATCGCTTCATCAGAAGTAAAGACATGACTCAAACATGCGACTCGTCATCTACGTCATTTTGTTGGCTGTACACGGCACAAGTGTAGACATTGGACGATTCCAAAACACCTGGGTTTTGTTTACTTGCTAATCACAAGGACAGGTTGTTTGTCAGATCTATCTGCATTTGAACAAATCAAGTCAGTGCTTGTTGCACTTCTCCCATTACAGGTTTAACCTTTGATGATGTGAGTTACTGATGGCTGTTGTCATTAAAAACCCAGTTCCTTCAATGATGTAGATGTCAGCTGTATACTTTCTACTAAGACTCATGAATAAGGCATCCAGCTTGCCTTCCTTCTCATCAACATGGTTACAGGAGATAGGCTCAACACCGACGAATTTCAACGTAATGGAATGGGTAGCTCGTATCAACCGAGACTATGGGCGTATTTGTTCATGCCAAATAGAGCAACAACTCCACTGAAATTTGTCGATATGTTGGAAGACTAGTCATTTTTGGAGACAGCATTTTCTGAAATCTGATTCTTGCTGAACGTAATTTCTCACACGTTTTCTCTTCGTTGTGAGCTTTATACCCTCTGTACCTTTCTGCTACTTATTTCATGTCTCGTACGTTGTTGATCTCATTTCCTACGTTTAATTCCCGAGTCGGTTTTGGGACCGAGGACAAGGAGTGAACAATCTTTGAATACAGCACATTCTCGCTCTTACCTTTTCCTTGATAAGCTTACTATTAGGTGGGGTTGTGCCTTCGACATGTATCTGTCACGCGCATCACCACTTTAGTCGATTCATGCCTCATTTCTCTCACCCTTACATTGCACCAGTTTGGCGTTGACCTTCCAGGTCCAACCAGGCGATGGATTGACATCACGATTAATCCGTTATGTCTATCTCTATCCACTCCTCACTGTCGTTGGAGTTGCTCATACGCGCTGCTCCATCACGTCACGCATGTTCCCATGTTCGCGTTCTTATAGATTACTACACCACTTATCCATCGATGCATCGTTGTTGGGGCGACGTGAAATGCCTGAGTCGATGAAAGTAGTTATATACGTGTCAGATACACATTCCCAGCCAAGTGGTAATCTGATCAAACAGAGGGTGTGTTCAGCGATCGTCTATTCACTGTCCCCGATCAGTGAACTAATTACGACAACCAGAAATATTAAACTCACGAAATGTGATCAACAATGTAAGTAACGTGAATCAAGTAGTAAACACGTATAGAGCTGGTAATATCCTTCTCTTCTTTAATTCGGCTATTCAAAGTAGACTAAAATCTGTTAACTTCCCCACGCAATAGCTTCTTCTCAACACCAGCTTTCATCCTCTTTATCACTTGGGATTTTGTTCTAAGCCAATTAGAGGAATAGCTGTTGCGGTTCACAAAGAATGCGTTCACTGATTTCTGTGTGTTCGTCTAAGTGTTTGGGTTGGAAATTATTTTCAATGGCTTGTTCAGGGTCCCATGTTTAGACTGGCTGCTGTGTCATACGAGCAGAATGCATTACCACGTCAAACGACTCATCTACAGTTGCTGAGCGGTTTTTACTTGTATATTGTGCATAACGATCTTAGACGACGTCCGTAGACCGGCAGGCGGCGGGCTTATCTTTGCTAACACCGCCCCCGTGTATGCCACATAAGCACCTATATAAAATCTCTTTTGTGAACTGAACACGACGACAAGGTGCTTATCAAATACATGGTTGGCGGCATCCGAAGCGGATTAACCTGTCACAGTAACCGAAGCCAAAGGACGCCTGCGCTTTAAACCATCACTCCAAGTGGCTTGCGCTGAGCCACTTGCGGCTCCACTCATATACCGCGTATCCGGTGTAAACCCGAAGGAATAAGACCAATAGGTGTGTGAGTGAGACCTTTGTGTTTAGTGGGCCAATGCTGGTTAGCCAATTGAATGGCTAGCAGGAAAAGGAAACCCGTATCTCTCGGAAAATAAACAGAGACTGTAATGACAAGATCATATTGTGAGAAAAAAGATACGTAAAATGTATTACACGAAGCTTTTCAGTACACGTGTGCATATTAGTGCATTCCAGCGAGGATAAAGTTGAAAAATAAAACTCAAAGTTGGACTACGAAAAGATCAGACAGACGATTCATCACTCGATACACCAACAAAACTCAAGAAAAGAATGGATAGAAGATCGCAGACACCCGAATTTATGGAAAGAGGAGCGGACTAGTTGCCAAACGGCCAAGGTCTTGGTCTATGCAATAATTGAAAGTAGAATGGATATGCTGATGTGACTTACCTGAGCCTAACGTACTCGTTTTCTCTTCTCCGATGGTGCACTGTGAGTACACCGGTTACCTACTAATCCAAGACGGCCAGCGCATTTGCGGTCGCACACTTCGCAACGCCGTATAGTCATGTCACCACGACCTATGTCACCGATGGTTCCTTTGCGTATCGCGCGCTTTCGTTCTCGGCCGCGCAATAACTGCTTGTTGAACTCGCGGACGCCGATCCGAATTGTATTCCTTCGAGCAGTCCGATTCAACGTTCAGTTTTCCAAACATCTAAAACCAATTTTACAACGTGGAAGACTTACCTGCACAACGTCCTGGTATCTCAGCTTTTGATCACCATGATTTCGCTTACCTGATCTCAGTTCTTCGTCACTGGACCTTCAAACTAAGTTAGTTCTCTATTTCATAATGTCATTGGCTATAAATAGAGTTTCCGACATCAACCGCATGGCAAGTCAGACTTCTAATTCAGGATTTTCTGATATGTTCAGCTAATTGAACAATGGAAAACTCTAAGGGGTTACTGTATCCCCAACGGTGACATTCATTCAACCTGGTAAGTGATAACTTATTCGGGACCGTCAGTAACAGGACTGTTGTTACATACCACTATGCGTTTTACCATCGGGCACCGGACTAAATTGATACCCTCCGCATTACATGGCATACTTTCTGAGTTCATCGATTCACAGGAGCACACTTATTAGTCTTGCGTTTTCATGTTGTATGCAGTAAAGATTACTGTTTGTTCTAACTGGTTCTTTGTCGTTTTTCTCTCACGCTTCTGGAAGTTAGATATTTTACCGTGCTTGTTTTAAACTAGCCTTAAGCTTAATCTCCGGTTTTTGTTTCCTACGAATAGCCCTTCTAATGCTTCGCTTTCTTGTCATCGCGTGATTTCTAAGGAATTTTTTTCTACCATGTTACAGCGCTCGTGGTTAGCACATTATAGCGCTTTCGATCGTCAGGCTTCATTTTGTCAGTGAACTCAATCTGTGACTACCTAAAGTTCTCATTTCCCCATTCAGAACCAAAGAGACCACATCTGACCTTTGTTGGTCCGTTTGTCACGGGATTGAAATTGTCATTACGATGTACACGAATCCTGTTGTTTTGTGTTTCAGCAATGTTTTTACTTGTATGTGACGCAGGTAACCTCGAGACCATCCAGATCTTGTTGGCGACATTCAAGTTGCTAGCGATTTAGACCGTTGCGGTTCAGCTGTGCTAGAGATGTGAACTGTAGACATTGGGCGCATAATTTTCATGACTGTTTACGTATCAAAGCTATCAAAATCCACATGACTTTTCAGTTTGCTTACTCTCCATTTGTGTAAATGTTAACGATTACCTTATCTATTAGCTGGTGTTTACACGTTTTTGATTTCAGTCTACATATTGGATCAAAACTTAGACTGTTTTGAGTGTGCGAATTGTGTGTTTTACGTTTGGTGGCTTCCTTTCAGGTCACCTTCAATAAACTGCACTCAGTGCATCTCGAATACCGAAGTCTTTTGTCCGCAGTTTCTAAGTAGTTTAGGTTTTCTCGATCCACACGCTTACGATTTCCCTATGAGTTGTAATTTCAAATGCTGTCCACCTCAAGTGTTCCTGACCGGTTATAGACAA
>LUCH01000946.1:100876-114421 GCA_013368495.1 Paragonimus heterotremus | reverse complement strand
CTCTACACCAGTTAGCTCAATGCTCGGTAGAGTACTTATCATGGTAAACGCCAAGTTGACGTTCTTAACACATGGCCTAATCATCCAAAGCTTCATATTTTGACGTTTTGTGTGAGTGAATTTGATCTTTCCTTACAACCAAAAGGTCGTTTTTTGACCTACTGTTTGCTTAATGACAGATGCCACCAAATATGTGCGATTTATTGTACCTTATTTTTGACATATTATTGAGGGGTTGAAAGGTTAGGTATGTAAATATTTATTTGTCAAAAAGTAGAATGGACAAAAGGAGTCATTATCAAAGACTTAGTGATTATGAGCGCTCTCTTCAGATTGATAACTGAAATAGGACGTTTAGCAGGTAACAGTTAGGTGAGACAAAAGCCACGCTCCTCTACCTGGTAGATCTACACTGTAGAAGTTGCTTCCGTTCTTGGTCTTCATACGAATGCTTCAGAGGTGATGATTGATAACAGTCGATGACGTAGGTGTTTCAGTCTTGATTTGTCCCCAGTAAACAATGAAAACTTGAGTGATTTTTGCAACTTTGCTTGTGGTCCAGTGTACAACGGAACCGAATAAGTTGGACAGAAGAAACTTGATTTTCTTTGAGACATCAATAGAGGGTGTTCAACATTTGCCGAATTAATGGTGATGAGCTTGTTATGTGCATCTGATTCATTCCGTTGTCCAAGATGATAGACATGCACTATGGACAGTAAGTAATTCCATGACCTTCATTTGTTTGATTTATTCGAGTTATAGACAGCGAATATTTCTATTCTCATTTTATTTCCCATCGATTACTCTATTCGGCATCGTGCTTTTTCTCCGAACCCTAATTAGAAACACACAAGGTAACTGCCTCATCATGTGCATACCTAAACTTATGATTAACATTGCCCTTACCTCGTTCAGTGAAATTCTGGATTTTTTTCGTTGCTCGGACGCCACGTGATACATCTATTATCTGTCTTATAGGAGTTCTACAAAACAGACCAACTAGCAGGTAAACTGCTTCCCTGTTTGTCTTTTCTGACGTTGGATTCTGACAAATCTATCCGTGATGAAACGTTTCGCACTGTCCGGAACATACTGGATCGTTTGGAACAGGTGAGTATTGTTTCTGGCTGTGTGTGGCTGACTGGACTAAGTTGATAATTGTGGTTGATAACCTGTGAACGTTTGCCCTTCCGTTCACCATTTTTAAATAGGTTCCGATGATTGCAATCTATGTAGATCTGGTTTTTGTTTCTTTTCCTTATAAGATTGCACTGAATATATCAAACTGTCCTCTGCCACATGAGCCACACTTTTGAGTCATTAACTCAAATGGGATTCCTCGAGAAAACCACATTTCATGCTGCCTTGTAGATCACATTTTCAAGTCACAGACTCAAGATGATGTTTCTCAAGTCAAACACTTCTGTAACCTAAGCGAGCCGGAAATATGCGAAGTTATCCTTCTATCAATAGTGATATTATTTGGACCGTTACCGATTTTCCATTTTATCATGCTCCTTTGTTTGTCCACTTTTCCTGTACCTTCAGGTGTTAATTGGGTTCTAGAACTCTCTCTATGTCTTTAATGTCGTTCACAACCTGGCGAATAGGCCAGTAGGCTGTTCTGTCGAGTACTCTTTCAAGTCTGGAGTTCGATATGCGCTACGCCGTTTAGATGTGATTCCTGGCATCGTTAGCTAGTAAAGGTCACCTTTGCACACATGCTTACATATTCACCATTGAGCTATACCATGGATGTCAACCTTCCGGTTGTTGTTACTCCTGACAGTAGTTTACAGAACGAAATATTGGTAGATGTGATCAGTCGTACAGACTAAACGATTAGGAACAGAAGACAGTGGAAATTCACGAGAAAGAAAGACCAGCGATTAAAATGTGTTATACATTTAGGCTAATCACTTAGATCGTACTGTCTTTTGTGCTTTTTTTCCATTTGCTCTACACTGCATTAGATAAATGTCATTTGAACAAAGAAGCTGTGGGTAAACTTCTCAATTCTCGTCATCGTCAAAGACAGCAATGCCTCAGTGGTTCTCACTGATACTTAATTGCCATGTGACCATTAAGAAAAAGGGCGGATCTTAGCCAGAAAAAAAAGTGAAAAAAGGGGCGAGGAGGGGGAATAACTATTGTAAGCTAGCTACACTCAAAATGCCTAAGCCTCGTTTACAGACAACTAAGCTATGAGTGAAAGTAGGGCGTGCTCCTCAAGACAGCTTTCATTACCCAGCCTCATTAATTACACTTATTTCACAAACACTGATAGCCCTTACACCACTGAGCTCGGTTAACGACCATCTCACCTAACATCCCCAGTTACCAATTCTGTGAGTCGCGAGATCCCCAACCGAGGAGACGAACCCAACCTACAGTGGCGAACTCCTGGGTGAACTTCAGTTATCTATACCAGGTCATTATTTACCCACTTCGCAGGTTACATCAGTCGGCCACAGCATCTGCAGAGTACTTAGTATGGCAAATGACTTGCCGAAGAGCACCGACAAGTAAGTTGCCCAGATCAAGTTAGATGGGGGGCCTAAAGGTTAGGTCACGTGCTCCGTACCCCCAGCTGAGCACTTACCTCGCTGGACATTCTTCACTAAGACCATCTGTTGTTTTAAGCCACAAACAGATCGGACAATGACACAGTCACATGGTGTGAGGTTCCTGACTATTCCGCTGAATAAAGTAAGTGGATGTTACCTGCCCAGTGAAAGACCTCGCGATCTTCCAAATCGTTGGTTAGAAAAGTTGCTCGATCTGAAAATGTGCCGTAGTCAATGGTCTACCCGCATTCACGTTACCATCGTTTACCGTTATTTTGTCCAGTTATTTTGCTCTGTCCTCGTGGTATTTTTTGGAATAGTTTTCTTCACCAATTTGGTGAACGGTGGTCCGAGTCTTATGACTGTCTGGTCGTGGAATTTACTGGATATATACTGGATGTGCCAAATCAGCCTAGTAGTCCTTATCAGGACGATGTGAGAAAAGTTCGTTATTTGCTGTTCAATTCTGAGGTAATCCAATGATTTTGGGGTTCCATCGTACAACTTTACTGCATTGCGTTTCGAATCTCATAAGTCGTAAATATCCACGTCTGTGTCGGATTTACTTTTGGCCTACCCCCTTAGCTATTTACCACTTTACGTGTTGCGTCCACTGTTCTGCTCTCACTGGGAATGTAATAGTCTCATGTTTCCAATTGGTGTGCGAACAATCCGTGCCGGATTAATTCAGTCATTGATGCAGCCTCAGGTGATGTTGTCTTTCATTGAAAACTACAAGTTGAAACCCTCCATCTGTGAACTTTTCTCACCAACCTAACGATACATCGCACTCTTTGCTACGTGTCACGTCACCCCAGACTTTTTAATGTCCGATTGTATAAGATACTTGACTTCAGTCGAACTCACGGTAACACTTTAGGTACGGTAAAACGTTTAATTTGTTGTATGGTCCCTTGTCTTTGTAAACAGATTAGTGAACATCCATCGTCTGACGATACTACTACTCAAGAAGCAAGTGCGGGGAATATGAGCACCGCGAAACCTAGTGCCAGTCGCGCTGCTGCAGCAGCTCTTGGCAGCTTGGCCTGGTCTGCGCTGTCTTTCTCCTCACGCCTTATCTCCAGCACTGCCAGTCAATCGCATGACCCTCAAACTACACCGAAGTCGGATTTAGCCGGATCCACTGGGAATTCAACCACACCCGCCATCCTCTCTACCAAATCGTCTTCAGAAACTCGATCGCCAAATGAGACTGAAAAGCGTAAGTTGTTGTTATCATCTTATCATGAACAGTCCTTGCTGATGTTCGAACACCGTCCTGTTCAAAGAGATCTGTTTACTATTCTTGTATAGAACCAGAATTTACGTGTATTGAACATCGGCGCTTATGATTTTAATACTTCATGTAGACAATAGGGCTGTCCAGAGACCAGTCACTATTCCGATAACCTCAACTGGACATTGGTCTTCATTCGTAAATCTAATAACCAGCCTGGTTATCATATATGTTCATGTATTGATTAAAGCAGCACGCACTGTCTCATTTTCCGGAAAGAGGTCAAGTTCATGATTTGAAGGTTAAACTATAGTCTCTTTGTTTAAACTTATGCTTATGGTACATGAGTCTGTTGACAAAAGGAGTACCAAATCAAACTATGGAACAAAAATAGTTAACACAACTGAATGAGCTCAAGTGGCGGGGTGTACAACGATAACAAAATGAAGCCAGACTGAGGATTGTCAATAGAAATTCGAAGGATGCATACATACAGTGAATTCCTGTGAGGGATCGTGGGAGGTTTTTTCAGTTCATGGTTTGACTGTGAAACTGGATATCAGTTGATTACTTAGTTTGAAGTGACATTTTGGCTAGAGATACCTCACCCTTATCACGTGACCGAGTCTGATCTGTAAGTTACCGGGGCGAAACACAGTTTGCACTCTGCTGTAGGCTGATGATTCGTACCTCGGGTTATCGTGGGTATTCAACCTGAATCTGTCGTTCGCCTGAACTTAATCTATTGGTCCACCTGGAATGAGACACTCTGTTCGTGTGGTATTTTGAGTATGGTTCAGTTATTCTGAAAAACAATTGATAAATCAGCTAGTCCATTACAATGTGATCCCTGATTTCTCATTCTATTAATGTTTGGTTGTACTTAACCCATATATTGATTCCCATTAGTTGTGAACGGTAATCAGTCATACAGCTAAAGGAAGACATAGTCAGCCGGCCAAATATTCGCTGATTGGAACATGTTGGTGGCTTTTCTGTAAGCTTTACCAATGAGCATTTTTGTTAATTTTGAGAAGACCAATTTCTCCGGTAAATGTAGTCCACGTTCTACTGAGTTGTGCTGTTCAATATACGACTTACCTTCAATGTATGGTTATCGTTGGTTTCTCTACTTTCCTGATAGATGAACACAAACCTGTCGAAACTATCACCAAACCCATGTCTCTGAATACCACTTCAACCAAATTCGATGATCTCTTCGAACCTGGTTATGACGGTGCCAATCACGGTCAAGATGGTTGGGGCACCGAAGCTGACGATGGTTGGCGCAGTCTGGAACTAGATGAGCCTTCGGATCGTGCACGTACTGCTAGGTATACATCCTCATCAACTGCTTCATATGACTGGGATCAGAGACCACCAACCAAACCATCCACAAACTTAGATTGGGACGGGGATGCGTTTTTCGATCAACTGACCTCAGATCGCCCACAGTCCAAGACAAAGTCGAACGTCCATCGGACCACTGCTACTGTCAACAGCGCTGCTGAACCGTTACGAACCAAAACCGGTGCTGGTCGATCATCTAAACTGACGAACCGTACGAAAGAATCAGCAGCCACAATTCCCGCCAATGTTCGACCACGTACGGAAGAGGATGACAGTTGGGGTAACTGGTGAATGTTAGTGCTTGGTAATGAGACCTTTCGGTACATTCACTTCCAACGGACGACGAAACTGCTTGGAATAAATCTTATGGACGCACGTGCTTTTGTACAGTTATTCTATTCCATTGAGAGTTCGTTTGGTGCAACCACTTGCTTCCTCTAGTGAATATGTCGTCCACGTGGCTGTGATGTTTTCTCTTTCACTCAATTCGAATAAAAAGCCCATCAAATCGACCATTCCTTCGGATTCTGTGCCCTTCTAGCCCACTCTAATTACCGAATGGGTCGGGATTGTTTGTCATCTCCAAGATCTGTCATCTCGCATGCCCAATTAAATGACACTGCGCCTCCCTGTTTGCATGTGTCCATCCTTCTATCCTCTTTATTATTTTTTCCGGGAATGCGCTTCTTCAAATTGTTTCTTTGTTTGTTCAACTTTTTTTTGACCGCAATTCTATTTTGTATGCTTCGATCCAGTTGATTGTTTATGTTGGTAGGTTGATATGTAGGGGATAGAGTGTTCTGCTGTACGCTGATAAGTACAGTACACTACTTCATGGGATGAGGTTTGAGTTTTCATAACTTACCTGTGACGCCATAGGTACGCTCGCTCATGTTCGATTCTTTCCCACAATTCTGTCTCAGTTATAAATGTGTATGCTAAACGGTGGCTATGAGGCTTGACAACTGTTCAGTCGATCGATGAATTCATGACGAACTGACTAATCCTACAGAGCACCGCCCGATATTTGAAACGTAGTGTAAAACGTTTATTGATATTCTAATGTAACCGGTCCCGTTCGTTTGTAGACTCATCTAGACAAGATTTTAATTTTTGTGGCTCCAGATGCAACCTTTTTTCATTAGACCACCAGTCACGTGAGCATTAATGTTGTTTGATGGCACGCAATTGGCTGGACGGATACACTGCATGATATCTCCCCTTCTTCAATGTGCACGGTCCGTGTGACGGTGGACAATTCGTTACTTAACTCGACGCTTCCTTTCCACCAGGGAAACTTCAAAACCTCATAGTATTTTATCTGATTAGCTTCTAGGATCGGTACTGTTGAGAATTCCCGAGTCAGGATTAATTTTGTTACAAGATAATACAAGAGTCCAGACGCAAGCAGTTACCGTGACCTGTTTCAGATCGAAATCTTCCATTTTACAAGCCTAGGGTCTTATCCACTAGGTCACTTGTCTCATTGGCATCTCTTGTAACACACTTCGTTGATGAGGGTTGATATAGCGCGCACATCAGGTTAGTATTTTTGCTCTGGCTGTCTACGAAATGGTAGTTGTGTAGTACTACACTATTCCCACCTTGCGTTATGTTTTTTACAGAATGGTTACCCTATACAATGCGTTTTGATAATTCTGCGAATATAGAGGCCTGCATCGAAATCGCATGTGGCGAAAAAAAAGTCTCTCAGTCGATGGGGGCCTGGTAACCAAAGTGATTTTCATAAGACACATGAATCGGTTGCAAGCGTCCAGTTTGCAACCCAGTTACGCTTGTATTCTACCATCATGTCTCGCTCTATATCCAACTTTTTTGTGTGCACATCGGTTTTATCACACTTCCTCTGACAGTGTAAGTAAACACCCTCCGGTACAGTTAAATGGTCATATGAATAAGACCGTTTTAAGCGCGATTACTGTTAATCCGATTGAATTCACTTGTTCCTTTGCCAAGAAAGGTGCCTTCCAGTTTGTGTACTAACTACCTAGGAGTCGACGAAAGGTAGTGAGAATTCGAGTTATCATCGTTGTCGTTGTCGCTTGCATACGACTGTGCAACCCTGGTCCCTATACATGGATTTTTGTACAGACACTGTTCCTCCTTAGATCTACAGCCTTTGAAGCTCACTACTCAGAACGGCAATTGCACAGCTGCTGGCAATTGCATGTTTCCATACCTCTTAAATAACTCATTCTCGGATTCACTCTAGTAACGAATTAAATATTGTGTGTGACTTAGTTAGTCTAATGAACAGGAATTCAGAGTGCTCATATTTTGCAGCGCTCTGTCTGTACAATGTAGTTGCTAACATTAATTCGCTTGTTCTATCAAATTCCGGCGGAATTTCTTCCTTATCACACCTCTTCTTATGTCACCTCAAGCCGCCCCCTGGTTTGCGTTCGCTCTGACCCTGTTTGTCTCATTGCCACGTAGTTTAAATAATCGAATGCAGTTAATTGGTTAAAATGATCAATATATCCATTTTCTGCCGAACCAGTTGCGTGAAAAAAAAAACATGACTTTGAATACTTGCCAAACGTTGGCTTGTGAAGCTATGCGACGAATGATTACACCTGGTTGTACTTCTTGGTTGCTTAACTGCTAACTTTAAGACGAAAAGGATGCTTTAAAAAGTTTCAAACGAAATACTGTGATTGATGTTACGAGTGTTACTGACGATATCAACAGCTGGAGCATGTGAACATAATTAGACCTTCATCATCTTTTCCTAATAACGATGTCTAAACGAATAGATTGGCGTCTTCGATCGGGGTAGATGAAACAGAGTCGATCGTCAGTGCAACCGTGGGTCATCTGGCTGACGTTTACTATCTCGTCAACACAGATCAATCTTTCATTGTTCTCCACAGGGTTCTCATCACAGCGTGTTTGTGTGAGCATCGACTCAGCTAGCTATCGTATTGAGACGGATTTTGTCAAGCAACAAACAACTCTGCTTGTTTGAGAGAAGGTCACGTGCTTATTCGGAGTCAAAAATGGATTAAGTGGTTTGTACCAAAGCGCACTTAAGGACAACTTAACTGTGATTGATCTCTGGGAACATGAAACTGTGCACCCTCTGCTCTTGTTTAAAGGCATTTCAGTGGACTGGAATTTCAGTGTGAGCGTAAGAGGATTACCAGCAGTGCGCTCTGTCAATGGCATTTTCTCTCAAATTTAACTTGGTGAAGTGAGTGTTTTTGTTGAATTTGTGTGCACTGTGATGAATATCCGACTCGATCGAAGCTATGAAGTAGTGATTGTATTCTCACCCGATGTACGTGAATTTCATTTCGTGTGAACACTAGACAGGCGGGAAGTTTAGAAGAGTATGGAACGTCATACAGTTAATTAAAACAAACGGGTTTTGAACCAACAACTCAGGATAGACGATAGAAAGCATCTGGTGGACTTCTGCGATAAAAATTATCACAAGAAATCTGGTCTGTTTGAGATTGTTGAGAGCAACCGTGATTTCGACAATTGGTAGTTCGGTTGTTCGTCGAATTTGACATTTGGATTGCAAGCGTCCGGTCCGTAATCGAGGGGGTATGATCGGTGCGTGGATTTTCGAGCATAAAAGTTCGCTGATGTCTTTAGTATGTTCAAGCACGCACAAACCATCTGGCAACTATATTAAGTTTGCCATAGTAATTGAAGACGACAACGAACTGTCGTCTGTCTGGATATACCGTTGTGTATTAAAGCCACTCAATTTAGTGTATCACAATTTCTATGTTCGAATTTTGGGCTCTATGGCAAAAATGTAGTTAGCCCAACCAAACCTAAGAAAGCGTCATGGACTATTCAGAGTGCCAGTGACTTTGCCTAATTGGAACCAGGGTAATGACCGGAATTGTGCAAAGCATTTCAAACCCAGTTCCTCAAAATACATAAATTAAATATACCTGAATGTAGCAAATGGTTGGTCCAGTTGATCAAGAGCGAAGTGGTATGCCATTTCTCCCCGTCGTTGCTCTGACTCTATTCATAAGCTGATATCAGTGAGTTACTTATGGTTGACCTGCAAAGTAACACGCATCCACCACGAGACAAGTGTGGTGGCTAGTGGGTTCAGATGTCCGTGAAACCTTTCTTACTCCTATCTGCTGTTGTGGTAAATGCTTCTCAAGTCAAGGTGAGATGCAATCATTACAAGAGAAGTTGGTTACGATCCAGACAGCCTCAATGTCCAAACGGATATCGAAACCATTTTTTGGTAGCCTTGATTTTTACAGCGATTTCATCAAAAATTTAAATGACATTGCGAGCTCTTTGCATGAACTGTCGAAAACGGATTATCGGTCTCAATTTCCAAAAGGAGTCAGTTAGGTTTTTGCCAAGATCCAACGGCTAACAAGTAAATCACAACTAACTTTGAAGTTACCAGCAGCTGGACAGAACCTCATCGCTTCAACAGATGCAAAAAGGGGATATGAGAAAGTTCAGATTGCAGCCAAGCAAGTGTTCGTGCTTTCGGCGTACATGTCTGTCGTTGACGCCCGTCTTGCTTCTGGGTAAGTGAGGTTTTACGCTTCCTATGTCACTAAAGCATAAGCTGCCTGTTTCGGTTAGACTTGACAATCCTTGTACCTCCCGCCTTCTTCGCTCACAATACTAATATGTAAACCCTGAAAAAATGGACGCATTGTGTTTAAAAGAGTCAAATGATTCTGCAAACCTGAGTGACGTCATAATTTTGTTGTGAGATGTGCCCCTCTTCCTCTGTGTGTATATTCGGGAAGTGATAATTCTCTTTATCTGTTTGAATAGTGGGCTATTTTGCTGTCGTTTTTTAATGTTTTTTTATTGTTGACGAACCACTAAAGAACGATTAGTTTGTTTATAGAAGATGCATCCCGCTGCTTTTCACACACTCATCTTTTCGCTAAAACAAACATTCTCGACGGATTAGCTGTAAAAGTTCGGAATCTGTCCGCTATTTTCATCACATCTATTTATATATTTCTCAACTTTTTTCGAGCTCAATGGATTTAATCTGTCTTACAGTCGCCTGGATTATTTTGTTTTAGTGAGTTCACGTCCTTTTTTCATTTTCGGCGTTCTTGTAAAGACCTTACACAACTCCGTAGATTTGCCTATTCGCCACTTGTTTGCTTCGAACCTGAGGTTTTGTGTCTTCTTCAATGCGGTTTTCTCGACCACCATTTTGACATTTTCAAGAACCGTAGGATAGTTCAATCTTTCCAATCATCTCAGCTGGTACTGTTGGATTCACAGACCACGTATAACTCAGTGGTGAACCTAAATCTGTACGGACAACCTAAACAACAGTATTCGGGGCGGCCTTCTCGCTGAATTTCCAATCGACCTGACCAAGTGATTTTTAGGGCGTGTCTATCTTTTAAGTAGGATATCACTCATTGTTATATATTTTCTTTTATTCTGTACTGAGTTAAGCAACTCACCTTTTGTAAACAACCGGTAATTGGTAACCTTCCACACCTGACTCCGAAGCTTCTTCAGACCAGATGAACCACTTGTAAATTTGGTAGTATTTAAGACAGGCTAGAAACTAAACGGGTTAGAAAGTAACAGGTCATGTACATAAACAAGGGTCAATACTGGGTTTGAATTGCTAGTTACAACAGATCAATACGGTCTGTCAGATAATTCGATCAGTGTTCTGTTTTATAGAAAAGTAGATAGGGGATTCATAATGGTGATATTGAGCTAGATGACCAATTCGGAGGCGTGAGCATTCCCACACTCATTGGAATACATCAGTGCAACGGGAAGGTATGTCCAAAAGCTCACCGCGAGTAGATTGCAAGCGACATGGATGAGCAGAATGGCCATCACACAACGAAAGCGGACTAATGGAAGGGGAAGCAAAAAATGGACTAATGGAAGGGGGAACAAAAAAAACCACGACAGAAGAAGTCAATCAAACTGGATAGAACCATACACGACGTGTGATTGGAAAGTTCCGCTGTGTTGTGGACTGGAATTCCGGCCGATAAACGCGTGCGCGCACCTGGCGTGGGGATGTGTTGAGTTGGACAATAAAGATCGTGCTTTATTGGATGACTTTTTGTCAAAATGTGTTAGAACTGTCGTTTCATCTAGCCCACTGGATTTGAAGACTTCGTACGCATAACTCCTTTAATCAAAACCGTCGGTTTACACATGGAAGTGCGCCCACCACACAAGACTAATAGACAAAAGTGTGAGCCTGAGAGGCGTTCAAATGTACATCTTATGTGTACGTACAGATGCGTATCTAAAATGACGGACAATGCTATCTCACCGGATGAAAAGCTGACCTGTCACGCTAACTGGAGTGATCAACTTTCTTTTCATACCTAGAATGAGGAGTTTAACTGGCGGTGTTACCTGGTACGATAATCGTATTTTTGAAATTTCATCTGACGGTTTGGAGGACGGCTAAACGACGGCAGTCATTTAATGTAGCTGTTTCATGTAAACTAAGATATTCCGACGTTTACATACATATAAACAGATACGTTGCCTGTTGATTAGTAGTTTGGCACACCTGTCAATTTGCAAGAGATCTAATTGCGAAAATTCCGGACTTCGGCTGGATTCGGAACAGCGACAGAAACATGTCCAGACGCGGTAAATGCTCTACCAGTTGACCTACCGAGTCACGCCTGAGGCACGGAAATGTCGCATTTAGTCTTGGTTACCCAACCAACCAACTGCGTCATATGGAATTCACCAAGTTATCTACGAGAATGACTGATTTCAAGATCATTTGTCTCTGTTACTGGTTCGAATCCGGCAATTGGGTCTCTTCTAGATAAACTTTTATCTTTGGCTGTAACGAGTGAACGATTAAGTGGTATCATCAAGCTAGATACAGCATATTCATATGGATTAATCAGTAGTAATGGGTGGTACCTGAGCGCGATAACGGATGATATTAACTAATACTAACCTGGTCTAACTCACTAGTTACACACCGATCATGTGGTTTGTGTAAAGTTTGTAGAAATGTAGCATATTTGCATGATAGATCGTCTGCGGGTTTGCAGGCACGTCAAGGCAAGTTTATTGCTTTATCTAGGCGTTTTGTTATTGTACTGGGAGTCAATGTAGTTAAAGTGATACAGCCTCTTTGACCTATCCCGATTTCGTTCCACGAACTCCATAGGTCGACCTGAATGGATCAGTTGGACTGATCAGATGAGTTCATTAGTCCAAATATGCAGCAACTGTAGATGAATATACCCATATCTACCCTCGAGTTGGTCACATCGGGTGGTGCATCTGGAAGAGCTAAGATACTGGCCGTGTAGTGCTATCTATATAGCTTGTTCCACATGAACAAACAAGCTTGTTCCACATGAACAAAACGGTAAACGTAGTGAGGCTGCAGTGAATCTTTTAGTCGAGGAAGTTAGACTGACAGAGAAATAAAGCGAATAGGTGACTGAGCTGCAAAACATATTTAATTGCTTATTACACCAAATCTCTTGACGATGCCTTCAACTGAGCTATCCCCTTTAAGAGGTAACGAAACATAGGCAAACATTTTGTCTGCAGTTTATTCCCCTCTGTGGTCATCAACGTATGCTTACAACTAAGCCGCTATAAATAGCTATTTTTAACGAACGCGTTAACTGGTTTTTGTCTTTAATCGTCTGTGCTGTCGGTCGACCGTAGTTTCACAGTGTCGTTTATGAGACACCGGATTAGATCCCACCTTTACCCCAAAGAAATCAACCCAGTGAGATCCGTATGCCATCTCGTCCAGACTGCTTTAAGATGAACTGTACGCTCTATTGCATTACCCTAGTAGCATGAAAAGTCGGAAAACACGGTGTATACAGATGATTCAGCCTTTGCGGTAAGATGGATGTTTCTATGGGTAGAGCTGGAATACGGCAATATCCCACTAAACATTTTTGACCCATCTATCACACAGATAGCATTATCTGTGTAACGCTTTTAAAGAATGAATGAATTTGTATAGTCAGCTAATAAACTACTCTCAAGATTTGGCAGAAGCATATCAGCTCATAATAGGTTTGGTGGCGACATCATTAATACTTCGTCCCTTCGACGGTATGACTCGCTATAAAACTTAAACTGGACATTGTACGTACAGTAACACATTGTCTTCCATACTGGTATTCCTACTTTGATGCCATCGTTTTTGGTAGACCGCTTTGAGTAACTCAACTGTTTTGTTCAATAGGATACCTCATTCATTCTTAATGGCCACAAGCGTTGTGACATCGAGCAAAACTAAATGCTGCTTTGTTACTTCCGACCTCTTTAGCACTTCATTAGTTTGAAAGAACCTCTAATGTTATGTTATTGTACCTCGTGATCTCAGTGATTAATGCACCTTTCTAGAATGTCGCATTATCTGCC
>LUCH01000946.1:0-80081 GCA_013368495.1 Paragonimus heterotremus | reverse complement strand
TCTCATCAGAGTCGTGTCGAGCCTTCTAGTCAGCGATACACTTGATAGTTCGCCCTTGTAAGGCAAATTCATATAGACGGCTGAAGATGATACACCGAAAACGAGCTTTTTCGTCACGTTTTGACTTCTGATGAAATCTCCGGGTATATTTGAACAACTGAAAGTTTTGTGTTTGTGCTCAGTTACTCACTGGTTCAAATATGTCATAGGATCCACCAAACGACTTGGAAGGTTGACCTCGCTGGTAGAAATTCTGGAGCTGTTGACGCTGTTATTTCTCAAAAGAGACATTGGGCCAGACAATTCAAGAATAAACAGTTGGCTATCGAACAACTGGCCTGGCCGTCTGTAAAGCATCCTTGCCAAATGAACCTAGAACGCAAGTTTAACGGTTCGAACCTCGGAGATCCCAACAGCCACTAGACCCGAATTCTCACAGACTATGCATAAAGCAGGTGTTATCGCATGCTACACAGTGGTTCATGGGTCAAAAGAACAATGGATCTCATGGAAGCCTGTAGAGTTGTTGGGTGTTATACATAATAATCTTAGTAACAGCCACACAAGTTAAAAAGGCATACCTGAAGTAAGCCAAGACATAGCCGATCGTGAAGCCTAACTAGCTGAGAAAGTCAGAGAAATGGAAACCGCTGTTGCCCCAGAGAACAGTAACAGACTCTTCACGCTCATTGGTAATACAGGCCCATGGCGTCCGTCTGCCATAAAACTACCACCGAATCAGATGGCAAGCTTATCCGTAAGTTCAGAAGGTTGGATCATTGAACGAAACACTTCGAGGGTCAGCTTAGTGGGCTTTCTGCTTCTACTGTGTTACCGTATCAAACTTGCAATGTACTCTAGTTGATAGATTTAGAACCACCTACCAAAACTGAAATCCGCTATTGCATTTCGGCTGTCAAACGTAGCAGATCTGCAGGCCCAGATGACCTCGTGCCGGTACATTCCACAGAAAAGGCCTTTTTAGCAGAGGTCTTGATTGAGTTGTCTCAAGATGTGTGCACGATGGAGAACGTCATTGTATGGTGTGGCCGCTGAATAATAATTGCCATATTCAAGAAATTAGTCAAAGGTTCTTGCAAAAAACATAGGGGATCGGTTTGACTTCTGTCATAAATAGGGTTTTGGCTCCTGCTACACTTCTTCGACATCGCACCTCGAGAGGCAGATATAAGGAAAGAACAAGCAGAGTTTCGTCCAGGACGAGAATGTTTTGACCAGATTTTCACCAGTCGCCAAGTTTTGGAGCAAAGTCGTAAGTAGAGGCGGCCAAAATTTACCCTTTTTCTCCATTACAATAGTGCATTCGACCCAGTCGATCGATTTACACTGTTAGAGTCGCTCAAATACATGAGTGCGCGGAACGTGCATGTGAACAAACTGTGGGCGCTTTATTCCTATCGTTAAGATCATATAAGGGTTTATGGTTAACTGTGCAGCAGTTTCAGATCCAAGGGTGGCGTGGGTGCACGTTGTCCACATTTGTTATTTTTGTTTGATTGTGTCATGAATGAATTTATGGTGGACTGTCTGTGGCACTTACAAAATGCCACCCCCGCTACCTGGCGGAAAACTGACTGATCATGTTTATGCTGACGAAAATTTGTTACTATTTGACAATTTTCAAGCAGCACAAACGGTGTCAGACGCCATTTTACGCTCTGTTAAGTTCAACGAAGTGCGCTTTGCAGCCTCGAAGTGCAGAGTGTTTATGCAAGACTTCTGTGCTTATGTAGATTCAATGTTTGATAATGAAGTTATTGAGGTTGTTGATCAGGTTGTGCACTTAAGAGGTTGTATTAGCAGTGACGGAGGTATAGGGAATGAACTAGTAGCTGGTATCATCAACGTTAGGGCGGGGTTCGTTAATCCAAAACATCTCTGGCTCGACAGAGACATCTATCTGCAGCTGAAGTGTCGCATATGTGCGAGGACTGTGAGGGCTGTGCTTCTTTTAGGCTCTAAATTTAGCAATTGATGTTGGGAGATATGTCATTTTCAGGTATCTGACCATGATGTCTTCATTCGATTGCTCGTATCGAGCGGGACCAACAGGTAAGTAACGAACAAGTTGGGAATAAAGTGTTTCGTAGTGTGTGTCGGAAGATTTCCTTTGTTCTGTCAGTAAGTATACACAGACTTAGATAGTTGGGCCACCTACTAAGGATACCAGCTTGTCGTCTTCCATACCGGTCACTGTTTGTTGATGTCGTGGCCGATTGATGTGAGGTGCGGAGTGAATAGCGGATGAATTGGTGTTGATAAATGAAATGATTCACCAAGATGAATCGGGTTCGTCTCCAAGGCTTCTGCCCTTGCGAGTCGAAGAGTCGATGGCTGGAGATTTTAAGTGAGATGGCGGTTAGTTGGGATTAGTGGTCTGAATGCTGTTGTTGTTTGACTGAAGTGTTTGTGAAGTAAATGTGCTCAGTGATGCAGGACAGTGAAACTCGTAGGAAAGCTGTCTTGTTGTTGGCACTTTATCCTCCTTTATAGGTCCGCTGTTTGTTAGTGGTGTTTATATACCTGATGTTCAACGTTTGACTATAATCATAGTTGTTTTCGGTAGTTGGGCCTCTCTCTTCCTTTCTTTTCAGATCCTGATTACAGCATGATTGTATGGTAGTTAAGCACCAACACCGGCCACTGATATCGCTCTCTTTGATGACGAGTGTGATCCTGATGATGATCCAATCTGACTTTGTCCCAATAGAATCGCAATCAATACCAAGGCAACCTGCAATTGTGTGTATGCCTGGTCGTTGTCCTGTATTTGTTCTTATAACGTATCAGTTATCCAATAGTGAATGCAGCTTCTTGCTGCCAATCCGTTTTGGAAATTAGATGTCAACGTTATCAATTATGTGGATGTGAAGAAACCCTTGATGTTAAACGGAGGCAGTTCATCCTAATTGGCATTTCGAGAGGTCCTGAATGTGGGGATATTATTTAACCTCTGTTTTTGTTCAGTATTACACTTTAACTGGTTCTATCCTTGGTCAAATTGATCGGGACTGCAAGTGCACCAACATATGTCGTGCTGTCAAAACACCTAACTTGCGCTCTTGTTTTTGTATGTATGAACATCTCTTCACTGTCATTATCATCGTCATCATCACCATCATAATCGTCATCATCATCATCATCATCATCATTATCATCAGTGTTTCTCAGTAACGCTCCACTGCCGCACAGCCGTGAAGAATAGGGCAAGTTCTCTACAGGAAGAGAATAAAGACACGGGAATGGAAGGGGACCTAACTACTAAAAATACCAAAGCATATATTCAGTCATCCAACATCAAGGGGCCTACATGTTGTAAACAGGTAAGCGATCTGTAAGTGAACATAAGACGTCATCAGTAAGACAACTGCAGTATGGTTTTGACTGGCCCGCATCATTCAGTACACTTACTTCACAAACAATACCGCTTAACAACGACAACATTCACGCCACTAAGTCCCATCAGCGGCCATCTCATCTAACGTCTCCAGCCACCGACTCTGTGAGTCGCGTGGACTTCAGACCGGTAGATGATCCCGATCTGCAGTGGCCAATCTTTCGGTGAACGACTTCATTCGTCTAAGCCAGGTTATCATCTGTCAACCTTGTACCTTATGTCAGTCGATTGCAGCGTCGGCAAAGAATTTGTGGCGTGGCAAACGACCATATGGCATCCCTCGTACACGACTCAATCATCTGAGTCTGTGCAAATGTAATCATTGAACAAAAAATTCGTTGGATAGTCACTACTAAATACTTGCTTTTTAATCTCTTCGTTGCCAGTTTACTGCTTTCTGATCTTCCAGCCCTTTAGAAAGGTATGTTGCTTACTGTCCAGTCAGCCACGTTTGATCATGTCCATTCTCACTTTTGCTATATTTACTGGCATCCGATTAGGTGTACTTCATACTACCAGGTTAATTCGGTTGTTTTTTAACCTTTTTCTCCACGATATCCTAGTTATTTTTCATGTAATTTTCTAAGATGTTCGAACATAAATGGCTTGCTGGCACTCAACTTTAATCCACATGACAATGATGTTAACGTCCGTCAGTTCCATCGTCCGGGTGCTCACCCGAACGTTCCAATTACAAAAGCGTACCTGAGTCACCAGCTAATATTCGTGGCGTCGTTCTGCGATGTTAAGGGATTCATTGCACAACATCGTCTCCAGTGTGATAAGATCAGAATCGTCCAGATGACTTGTCTTCGGGAAATTCATGCTTGCTGTACTGTCCGACCGTTGCCACAGTCGAGGTTACGTTCGTCAGCTAATGCGTACAACGCAATGACGGTCAACTTTTGATTTTTTTAAATAGTGCAATGCGTCTCTTACCAGGTTCAGTATCTGCTTTTTCTCGCATGTCTTACTCTCATTTGTCTGGGTGTTTGGTCCATCTATTCATGCGAATAAATGCCACGCGAGCGTTTGCTTGTACTGAATATGTCACTGTCGACAGACAGTGTTGTGTGCCAATTTCACAATCTGCATGAACTTTTCTGATAAGTTTGGATGTGTCCTTTCGCAAATCTGTGGTCACGCTGCACGCTGAAGATCGCGAATTCAACCGTAACGAAGGTTGGGTCCTATGACAAAGTCCGGTCTTACTTTGAGTGGATTCTCTCGGAAGTTCTCATGATCAACCCACGTTTTACTTACATCACTTGTAGTGATAGCAGTAACCTCTCGTGTATCTCAGTAGGTCTAATCACACACCCAAATAAAACACCTCTTTTACAGCGGCTGATGTCATACCAAACGAGCCAACTTAGGCAAGTGTACGAATGACGCATACACATAAACGAAGACAGAGGGCAGTGCCAGCTACTTACGACTAGCTCATTCAGACTATGCAGAATAGAATCACAAAGTGGAATTACCCTTATACTCGTATGTTTTGATTGAAACTTTATCTTGATAAGAGTTATCTGTGGAGGTTAAAATGTCGAAAGTGTTGGTTAGCTCTCAATGTCAGTATGCTGTTAATTTTTCTGAATAACCTAACGCTGTGATGTTACTAATAATGTGCACCCTATTAATCTAGTCAGTGAGTTGAAACCGAGTCACAGCTTTCATCAACATCATCATAAGTCCGCTCGAAGTGACACGCAGGACACCTGCATACAGGAATGTGTCAGCTGCGATCAGCTGTGGGTGATGTTCCATCTTTATGAAAACCAAACTCCTCTACTACTCATCATCATCAGTAGCCTTTTATTGTTGCTTGTTACTTAGAAAAAGAGAGCAAGTGGACTAGAGACATCAGTTAACACATTGACTGACAGGATGATCAGCTGGTTTTCTGATCAACAAGCTGTTCGTCGTATGCCATGCTGATGTTAACACTTGTCATAGTTGTGATGTGTTCTAGCTTGAATTTCTATGTAAAAGATGGTTTCGATTATTACGGTAACCAGTTAACAACAGTAAAATGAGTGAATAGTCGAAGGGAATTGAAAGATACGGTGACTTTCTGCATAATAACCGGTTGAAGTTATTTACTGATGAGTAGTAGGGGACTTTTTTGCACATAGTTTGAACATCACCCACAATTGATCGCAGCTATTGCTTGCCCGTGAAGTATTATACCACATGCAATCTACCTCTAACAGAATAATCACAGATGAACTAAACTGAAGGTGTAACTGTTTAACCCATTAGTGATGACCGCTTCGTCTTCTTTCTGTGTTAAAGTTCAAAACGATGTGTTGTAAGCACGAACATTTACCTGACGGTTACCTGAAAAGAAATTTTCCTGTCAAAACCGACTCACCACTAACGTTTTATACGTCAAATCTTGCAGCTCAGCTATTTAAATTGCATCGAATAACAAAATCTTATGTATTCCGTATTTAGTTATGCACAGTTAAATCGGCTTTATTCAGATCATTCCTGTCAGATACTGATCGAAGTCCATCTAGGCATACTTCAGTTAAACCGTGTCAATTGCAAACAAAGAATCGGTAATCCTTGTACGAATTTCTTCTGTTTTCCACTCCACTGTCCCGGTTGAACAGTTCTACTGTTTTACTGGAAGTTGCTTACAAAAACAGTTGTGTTTTCTGGTTTGACTGGTCAGAAGATTGGATAAACAAAGGCGGTTCACTTGATTCAGTTTACATCGGTTCTTGTATGGCTGTTGTGACCAGCTGTGTTGCGTGCGTCGCAGAGCATTGGCATATTTCTTCTTTGCCTACTTGAATCAGTGGGAGGTCGTTCCGCATGTCCGACCGTGACGCAAAGCACGCTTGATATATTAAACGCAGCCGACACTTGCACTTACATACTTCACTACGACCTATGCTTGATGTTCAGTCGAATTTAAGTTCGTGCACAGATCTGGCGTAAACCAGACGGAGTGGTAATAAGTATGACGCACAGTTCACGCTTACACCTCAGGATGTCCTTTGTGTGAAGAACATAAAACGTTAAGTTATCTCGATGCGCCTTATGTTATCATATGACAGATAACCTGACCTTACCGACAGAATGATATATCGTTGGCATCTTCAAACATCCTAAGGTTTTCAGGAGATTTTTGTTCCAGTCGCCCAAAATGCAGGGGTAATATTCCTCCACATTAATTTAATCTCAAGCACCAAATTTGAAGGTGCAGTAGCATGTTAGGGCGCCCACCCTGTGACCGTCCCAGGGCGCCGTAACACAGCACTACCGCTGGTCTCAGGTTATAGACGTCCGTCTCCTTCGTTTAACAACATCCCATTTAGCCATAGTAAAAAAATATGCAGCTGAATTCGTTGTATTTTTAACAGCTCTTTTCAGTCAATCATCAACAAACAGCCCTCCGCTGAATGCAAGAAAGAATTTAAAGCTAACTCTGATTTCAACGTGGGAGTGCGGCGATGACCAAACAAGCTACCGACCATTTATTTTACCTTCATTGGTATCACAAGCAACAGAGACTCTGCCGGATGATTCTCTCAGACCAAAATTGCTTGAATTTGGATAACTCCGTGAAGCACAGAACTGGTTTCGTTTGGTGCACTCACGCACTGGGCAGATACCTTTCAAAAAGACTAAATTTCAATCAATGAGTAGTCCATAGAATATCACTCATCACTCAGCATCACAGATTGAGGAGACATACACATCCACCATCGAAACTGTCTTGCTTAGTATCTTGACGATTATCAGAATGAAGGTTTATTGAAAACACTTGTGGCAGACGACTCGCCTCCGCTTACAAGTTGTGTAGCCATGGAGAAAAAAAATATGAATATCACTGAATCCTGTATTAAGAATATGCGGAAGATTTCATCCTGAAGCATTCTCCACATTGTAGGACCTCATTGTACTCTTCCAAAGGAAAACCAACAGATTCGTTGCCTGTCCTTAAAAAAATACATGGTTCTCGTTGTAAGCACCCACAGATATAACCAAACCAATTCTGTTTGAACTATAGGAATATGACACTCGTCACTTACGAAATTCTCCACGCACCTGGTCATCCATAGTTAGTAGGAATGCGCAGTTAAGTTGTCACACTTTTAAAATTGAAGTTCAAGTTAACGGGCTTCCGTTTATGCAGAACATTTTAGTTAACACCCGCAGATTTCTGGATGCACCGATTAGCTCTGTGGCCATGGCTGAGATGCCGAAAATTCAGATCGATCGGCTCACATGTGAGGATCAACGTGAACTACGGTTCCTTCAGCCATCTCCTTAATACCATCACAGTTTATCAGTAGTGTGTTATCTGTGTGTCCGCTTCACTCTGTTCTGTATATTTGTTTGCCAGTTGCATCATCAAGTTGTTTCATTACGTGCTGGTATTGTGCAATTGTTGTTATTCGCTATTGTCATGTGCATCTTAGCACTGTGGCTTGATATGAATTAAAATGGCAAGCTATTACTTGGGTTACACTCGATGTCCCAAAGCTAGTCGTGCGTTTCAGTGAGAATGATGAGTACGCTAAGTCATTTTTAGGCGATCAGTTACGTGTATACGCCAATATCTCTGATTTTGCATTCTAGAGGAACGATAGTGTAAAGTTTATCAAAAAAGATGGAGCGTCAACAGTCAGTTGGAACTCTAAGTTCAACCTAATTGAGTTACCTCCCTGAGGCACGATTTGTTCACATAACATTTGGTGGTTTACTTCTGTTATAAACGTGTACTACCCTACTGTTGTATGCCCATGAACTCAGAGGAATAATCTGACACTCATTTCTGACAAAAACAAGGCTGATTGCAAAATTATAACTGATCTTTGCATGATGAATCTCATTAATTTGCCAACTGAAAATTACGAGAGGGAGAGGTCATGCATTTTCGTAAACATTGATACCCTTTATATATATATATATTGGTTGTAACAATAAACTGATCGATTTTGAACACCGATGTACACATACGATTGAGAGTTGTAATGTTTACCAGGAGCCGAAACGTCGGCAATCTGGTGAATAGGGTTCCTGTGACTGCCACATCACAACGGACGTTTCAGCACCCTGAGCTTGAGCATGAGTTGTATTATGGATCTCAATCTGCCCAAGGTGAGGATTCTTTTTTCAGCTACTTTGAAAGCGTCAAATGTCTTCCTTAGTGTTTCCAACCATTTTCAGGCATAAATAGAGTGAATGAGAAAATCGCTCGCCGAACTTATGTTCTTCTCTTCCACTGAAGTACCATACAGAGTGTTTTTTCACTAAGTCAGAACAGTGTAAGATTGAAGCTTGATCTGCTAGGGTGATACAGTAAACCCCATGTGAAACGGACCAAGGTCTTGTGTCTGTTCAAAAACTGAATTGTATCGCTTCGCTGAATGAGGCTTATCATGAGTGTGAATAGTTCAGCACAGTAAAGCATTGGTGTAGTGGATAGGTAACACACCGACTGATAAGCTCACGTCAGAAACTTTCAGGATGATTTGAGTTCGCAAATAAAAGGCTGAATTTGTGTAGCTTACACAAACCACAGGTTGAGTTTCGCAATCCTTGAAAATTGGGTGTGAGGGTGAAGAGTTACTACCACCAGTGACGAAGGTTCCTTTGTAGGCTGATCTGTAACAGTTTTGCACTGTTTTGAATCTGTGTATTTCCCGATCAGTCCGAATGACTAAACAAAAAATCTGGTTGACAGGGCTTAATTATACCAGACCCATGCCCGACGTCAATACCGACGAACCAGTACAAGTGGGAATAACTGTCTTCGACCTTGCAAGCTGCCTTTTGTCTTTCGGACAAAAGACCAGACTAGTCCAGATAGACGTGAACAGATGTAATCAGCAGATTGAGATAGTCGTTCCACTGGAGTAAAAGATGTCAAATTCTTATCAGATTTAACCTCACTAACAAAATAACTAAATAGTTAAGTTATCCAAATGTGTTGCGGACGACCGGAAGAAGTTAATCAGTAGTATGCTTCATCTCTATGATAAATAGTGAGTGCTAGCAAAGAATGTTAAAAGCCTAAATGATTGGATTTTATAATTTGGATGAAACGTCACAAATGTTTTGGCACTAGTCAACTTACGTTTGTTACCCTACACACCCTGGTCCGTTGATTGGAATCCAATCGCACATATCTAAAGTCTGTGCCGATGCGGAGGCAACCAAGACGTCAATAGCAAAAACCTGCCCACACTCACCATCTTGCTCGTCCGTAGGTAACATAGTTTTGGAAGGAGGAAAAGACGACCTTCATGAATTTGATACGAAGCCTAACATATCTTTTTGCGATATATGAGGTGACAGAATCACTAACTTAGAAAAGAACCCGTTGTGAAAAATCTGAGCTTCGACTGAAACCGAACAGGAACTCGACAGGAACTGTATGTCCCCACACAACAAATGCCCTACCAGATGACCTCAGAATGTTAGTGTATTCCGCCATGACGCAGTTGGACAGGTGACCAACTGAATCCGTATGTCAAAGTTCTGAGCTCGGTTAACAAAGCTGCCATTGCGAAAGGGTTATTTCTTTGGCTTGTTCGATTTCATTTGAAATCTAGATCTGTTACAGTTAAGTCTTCTGTAAATTAACGCGTCTATCACGTTAATCCAAACGTTAGATAAAGCATCACACAAGATACTTCAATAAACGACATTATCGGAGTCCCCAAGTAAACCCGGACAAACTGTACGCAGTCCTGTATCGGTATACTAGGATGGTTCGACAAGATAGGACAGATGTTATGTGAACTCGTCGAAATCCGTAACAAATGAACAAACTTATGCAAACCTTCAGCTTAATTCATTTATTCGAAACAATGACTCTTGAACCAAGTTTGGGTCGATAGATACCCTACTTTGGATGATAACACCGTAACCGTATACCCAAGGAATATAATTTGTCAAGTATTTGCTTGAGAAATGATTCAGCTGTGGAAAGTCCTGACTTTGATTGGACTTAAATTAGCAACAGAAACTACACACCTGCTCTGCCCACTGAACTCAGGCAGAACTTGTCACAATGAGACAAGCCGGCTTGCACAACTGAACAGTGTGACCGCCTTGGACACCGATGTTTTATTTATAGCCTTGTTGTAAACAGAGATATATTTTTATCAAAATTCTTGCAGGCCTGCAGGTGGACGAAGTCAAGACTGTCCTACCTGCTCACGATTCAGTCATCCCTTACGGCGTTTTATTGATTGAATGTGGTGGGAATTTTTAGTCACCTGTGTGTTGTGGTATGCGTGTCATCTTTTCAGTATTTTCTGCGGCTACACTGCTCTCTACATCCCCAGAACTCAAACTAGCTGCTTTGCCCAGTATTAATAGGTATCAACTCAAATAGCAATTTCGATAAACCGGTCATGATGCGTTTGGGCCAAAGGCGGTTTACCATTTAAAGGCGTAAAACCTGGACCAACAGACACCGCGTCGATTCAAGTACCACGCGCAATATGACCCCGCGCACACACTGCTTTGTCAGGCCTGTTCGACGTGCGCGCAAACAGCGTCGTTTGTGCCAGCTTCTGGCGTCGCTTCATCGCAGTCCCTCTTAGGTGTCCAACATGTGGTTCATGTATGACTCACTGGTGACGGTCTGCTTGTACGGGCGACATTCGCACGACAGGGTAGGCGGCTGCATACACACACCCGTTGGCCTTGTTACAATCAGAGGCCAGTGGCATATTAAAAAACCAACGTGTGTTCGATATTGGCGCTAGATGTGAATCCAGCCTAAAGAGCGTCCCCATGACCATCAAGCCGATTTGACAGCCCCTTCAATCACGGTGCCTTGCCCTCAAAAAGTCAGGTTATGACGCTGTCGCTGTTGCCGTGACACGCCTTCGTGCGTTAGTTCTTGTTATTCACGCGGTTATCGGTGAACAGTGAAAGATTTTTTTTCAATCCGCGCATTTGTGTTAGTTGATCATGCGACTTCATCAGTCCCAAGCGTGTTCATCCGGAACGTAGTAATTAGAACATCCCTTCGCTTAATAGTAAGCCGTGAAATTTCATTGGCTAGGCAATACTTGGCGATCTGTATTCGTGAGCATTGGTAACAGATGATTTTGGGACGAACACATTTAAGTGGTGTGTTCCAGGTAATTAACAGATAAATGACGCATATTGATCAAATATTCCATTAACTGGCGTGGTTAACTCACTTGAAAGGGATTGTCGTGCAGGTACAACTTTCTCACCGGTCCACAGCTGGTGTCCTGTGCATAATAAATCTTTTGTATCTCCCTGCTGGTTGGCACTGAAATCTGTCATGGGAAACCGGCATGCATTCCGATTTCCTGCACTAACCTCCTCAGTCACTTTCGAATCAACCGTAGGAATTGAGTCTTTTCCTTCACTTGTGACTTCTTCGCCAGGTTCTTTTTCATGTTACACGTTTTCCATATTGAGGTGGCCTGTCATCTGTTCGTTTTTAGAAGCCTCACAACCTCAAAATCCTAGTGATTTTTTTTGACAAGCCTGCAACGTGCGGTTACCTCTATTTGCCATTCGCTGTGTTTGTCAGCCTGTAACCAACACCTAATCAATAACTCAGTCAACCCATTTTGCCTAATATGGTGCACAGCTTACCTGGGACACCGGCTGATATGATGTTAGTCAACTCTAGACCGAACTGTAGTTCTGAGAACGGTAAAAACGTAATTCACTTACAGCAGTCTGCGTTGTTCATTTGAAGAGAAGCATTCCGGTGAGTACCATCAACATATGGACAAGAATTTCAAGTGTGATATTGCGATATCGAGTAAACGATTGTGTTTTGTAAATGAGTTCGCGGGGTAGCAGTGTTGACTGGATCAGTCGTCACGAATAGCACAGGGTGTCACATTGGATGCTTCGGCTGTTCGTAAGAGAGACAGAAGCTTAGCCAACTGTTTTCCCTTTAGGGAATGGTTTTGTTGCGGTAATGATGATCGTGGTAGGTTTCCGATATCTGTGAACGAAATTTTACTAAATTTCAGTAGAAATGAACGAATTGGTAATGTATCCTTCTTCTTCTGTGTTCCGCATACCATCACAGAGAAATATGCAATAAATGTAGCAAAAGATGTGTTTACCGGTTTAACTGAACACATTTTGTGACTCAAGCGTGGGTCTCAACTTAGGGGTTGCGACCCCTTGTTCTATGAATTGCCTTCTGGTTAAAGGTCTGGCTATGGTATTCTTGGATTTTTAAATCAGGCTTGATGTTCACCATTTTACTGACAATAGAGGAAAGTTACAATATTCCTGTTGTGCGTTCTAGCGCACTTCCAATCGATTACTGGTCAAATGTCACTTGTCTACATTTCATTGGATATAGTGGGTCATTGAAACCACTTCTGCTTAGACCTGTGGGCGGAAGTGAAACTACCGATCAATGGTGTGTTGCTGTAAACGTGCACGTAAGTGTCAACTGGTAGGGATGAGTCCGAATATTTTCCCTGATAGGATTTCACAATTTTTGCAACAGTACCTTCATACACGATTTGGGTATGTGCCTGACTCACTTAAATACTCTACTTGTATGCGATAGTGATAGCGATCGATGTAGCTGAGACGAACAGTAAAACTCAGTGGCCGGCTTCATCGAATGGCAAGGAAAGTGAAACTAATCAATGTAGCCAAGTTCTACCAGCATCCGTCACCCTCAGAATCGCAAACGTCACCGAAATAGTGACTGACCTTTTTGGGTTGAAGGTCTTGATGTAACAGTGACGGTGAATCGGTTTCTTGATGGGGTTACCAGTAAGTGCTTGGTACAATAACTACCGTACCTTGCCAGTACAGCGATAAAATTCGCTATTTTGCACTTTGCATTTCCGTTTAGGATGTGCGAATGAGATCGTACAGTTTGTGTTTGCAGGACTAATTGTAACATACAAACCGGCCTTTCTCACTCTGATTGTCCATTACATCTGCGGACCAACCTCGACGCCACGTGGAGACACCGAGGGACAGCGTTCTTCCTTAGTAAGGGTTCCAGCAATAGTCCTGTAAAAGAAAAAGCAACACAAACAAGCATGGGCGGAAGGCCTAGTAAGTCATCCACACAACTTGCACAAACGAAAACTAAAGCGGCACCAACAACACAGCAACACGCTCCGTTACACAACTCAGATTCAATCCTTGGGCGCTTGTTGATTTTGACTGCACGTTACATAACAACAAAATTTACTTATCAGAGCTTATCACATCAAGTGTTCAATATCAGTGTAGCTCAGCTCACTTGTTATGCTATATATATATATTTATATGCTTTGTTACCATCAGCAGATGACATATCCTGAAATAACACTGTTTTGTCTTACGGAACCTTACTTTTAGAAACCAGTCGAGTCTAGGCACATCGGAGACGCATACCTCATTCTCCATACACTTTCTAATTCTGAGAAATTTGAAACCGTTCGTTCCGCTCGTGAATGTGATGAACTTTCTAATTCCATAGTGCAGTAGTTTCACACATTGTCATTGAAATGGTCTTGGTTGATCACTCATGTATGGAGATTGGAATGGAACGGTTTATTGACTGGAGTAGGTTCAGTCAATCAGTGTTCGCGCACAAGCTGCTACAGGCGGAATTATGGTTAAACTGACGCCAACTAATCATAGAGGACGATCAGTTGCTGCTGCATGCGCATCTGCTTCAAACAACAGAGATGCTTGATCCAAGGTCGTGGGACAACACATTAACAAGCTGGCTAATCAAAACGCAAGAACATCTGTTGCTTAATAACAGTTGTAAATACTGTTGCTCCTCTACAAAAAAGTGCTGTTTTTCCAATAAATTGAGATTGTTCAGTGCCGCTCAAATTTCTGTTCTGGTTTCCTTTAGATTGGTTAGCTCAGTACCCTATTGTTGTGTTTAGATAACGTAGTGTACCAATCATTTTTCTCAAAGTTGTTTACCGTTTGGTTGATTGAACATTTTGAAAGAAAAATGATTTATGTACGTCATTAGGATCAGTAGTCTTCTCGATTTTTCCTTGCAGAGAGTGTGCTGTTCGAGTGTCAGTTAGATGACTCAGGTTACGGACAAGTAATGAATAAATGATCTAGACAAACATGTAGCTGCCGGTATAAAACACGCCTGCAACATGGCGTCTGCATGTTCTCAAGTATGTATCCCTACGGTAAAAACCTCAGCCGCCTGTATTCACATCTGCCTGTCTTGTCTTTGTTCTTTCTAATATCAGTGGTCGACATCACCGTAGTGCATTTCTTATCGAATGACCGCCTATGAGCGACCAGATCCACAGCAGGATTGTTCCGCATCGTCTCTCAAACCGGTACCCAGTCAGAGAGCTATGCGTTCGCAACAAACTTCGGTCAAGTCCCGGTCCATGTCAAACAAAGATCACCGGCTCAACTCTGTTGGATCCATGCCAGCCTGTAGGACGGTGCCCAGCAAGACTCGAGCGTTAGATCCGGTGCTGAAAAGGCTGCAGTGCGCAATTACCGAGCTGTCAGAAACCGAGAACAATTATGTGCAGAGTTTATTGGATCTGGAAGAAGTGAGTTGTCTACCATTACGGCGAACTGAGCTGTCTATAACACGGACGACAACCTTATGTTCACTTATGTTGATACTCAAATTAATTGCGACATTAGTACATCATAGTAATTTATTATGACCTATCTAGGGGGTGACCGCCCTCAAAAACCGCTCCCACACATTTTGAAAGAAAATTCTGTCTCTGTTAAGTAGTCCGGGTGATCCACTTCTGGACCATCGTTCATCCGGAGTTGGCATGTACAGTGATTCAGGAAAATTCTGTCCACTTTAGGACTAGTAGGCGACATTTCTAAACTATTGTAAACATCACCCAATACTTGATTAAAATACACAGTTTATACACACTTGTAACGGGGGGCCTTTGTCCGACTGTGATTAGAACCTCTTGTCGAATGTAGAGCTCGAATTTGACAACTGTAAATCTCTCTTCTCAGCGCTCAAACAACGTGGTCAATTAAAAGACTACAGTACTGCGTAACGGAACCTTTGTGTACCACTGAAACCATTACGTGTCACTCCTTCAATTCACAGACTAAACAAGAAACATGGATAAACATTTTAACTGAGAGATCACGAAAACGCCCTCCACGTTTAACCAGACTAACATGGTCAGCCCGTCATCTTACACAAGAGGGAACAAGTGAATCGTAGTGGTACTCTGTAAAGTTTGTGAGTGTAAACTGTCTTGTAGATACACAACCACTTCTCCCTCTCTTCTACCTGGATGACGTAAGGTAAATCTGGGCTCGGTAAGCCGAATCCTTCTGTTCAACACAACGCTGAGCCACTTACAGGGTCGGTGCCCAATACATTCTTGCTTTCGTGTACCCTTTCATCAAGGGGACTGTCAGTTTGAGCGACCTAGCGATGTACAAATGGTCGCAAGCAAGGGGATTCAGTTGCAGTGCTCTACTAACTCACTTGTATTCTCGGCTAGTGATTATAGTCCTCTGACCAAGGGGACGTTTCAAACTACTATGCTTTTCGAAACGTCCTTTTCACAAAAGTACAGCCTTCTTGTTAAGATTTATAACATTTTCACATAAAAGTTCAACTCTTTTTTGTTGACCACATGTCTGACTTACGAGACTTGCTTGTGTCCCGTCGGTATCGCTCTAACCTCAGAGAACATGTGATTGCGTAGACCATTCCGTGAGAGGCCGCTTATGAGAAGTCATTCTGTGTGTTCGATGGGACATCCCCATCAGTTTTGTTGAATGTTGAGGCCAATCTTAACAACTGACTACTTGTGTTGCTTGCACATATATATTGTTCCATCTATCAAGTCCTAGAACGACCCTATGTACACATGAGAGCCAACCTCAGTGACAGCCACATGAACACCGTTCGGCAGGAGACATCCCCACTGGAACATTGCAAATAGTCAGCATCGGTGTTTCTCACAAGCTCTACTACAAACGACATTCCATTCATACACTGTTTAATTCTTGAAGGTCTGTTGTTTTATGCACCTTGATTGATGCTAGGCACATTGTTCTTTATTTTCTTGGTTTTGTTCAGTTTGTTCACCACCATTATGTTAGAAAAAGTCGGCGAAACACTGACAAAATGTCTTCGGACGCAGTGTTTCACTCCTGCTGTTGTTACCACTGCTGTGTTGCCATCTATGGAACACAGAACAATGATGGTTTCGGCTTGATATAGCTATAATTTAACGCACACAGTAATTGGTTGCTTGAGTGAAGCTGCCTAGTGGGCTAGGTCTGGGTTACTCCTGGTGAGCAGAGGAAACCGTGGTCATCCAGCAAAAGTGTACCACAGCAACACTAGTGTGCATGGAAGGCTCGGCAACAAGTCATCTCCACCTGATGGGTGCGAACGATAACTGTGTCGAAAAATGAGCGGTTTGAATTCAAGTCGGAGATATAAATCACAACTATTGCATATTCTGTATACACATGGGACTTCGTGTGCTGATGCCGTTTTGAACTGTTTGTTGTGAAAATACATAGCTCAAGTTTTCGCAAAAAGGCTGACAGTCCAATTTGTAATAACAGAATCAGGGTGAATTTTGACGTTTTGTTGCCCCGTTACTCTGCAGAATTGGCCACGTTTCGGCGTATCATTTGGGCGTCTCTGTGCAGCAAATGACGTTCACGTCTAGTTGGCGGAATCCGTCTCCGATTAGCCTGTCACAGTGATCGAAGCCAAAGGATGCTCG
This sequence comes from Paragonimus heterotremus, assembly GCA_013368495.1. Classification (NCBI taxonomy): domain Eukaryota; kingdom Metazoa; phylum Platyhelminthes; class Trematoda; order Plagiorchiida; family Troglotrematidae; genus Paragonimus; species Paragonimus heterotremus. The sequence goes on along the minus strand of LUCH01000946.1, from coordinate 62,945 downwards.
CACACTACATTCGCCGCAAGTATTTTGCGCTGCCCCGTTTGTAGTTCTAGTCTTACACGCCGTATCCAATGTAAACCCGCAGAAGTAAGAACGGAAGACACGTGGTCCAGCCGGCCAATACTGGTTAGCCAGGTGGTAGGCCAGTAGGAAAGTGAAATCCTTATTTCTCGGAAACAAACATAGAGAGACTCTAGTGATAAGATCTGAGTTGCGAAAAAGTATACTGAAAATGTGACGCAAGGAGCAGTTTAGTATAAGAGCATATATTGTTGCATATGACGAGAGAATAGAAGAAAATTTAGGGCCGGACCGAGATATCCATCATACACTGCAGAAACAAAGCTGAAAGAAAGGTAAGCAGAAGATCATCATCATCCATGTTTCTGAATGGGAGTGCGAGTGATTTACCAAACGACAGAGAACGCTGGTTGATACTGTAGAAAAGAATAGATATAACCGCATTAATTGTAACGCCATATTATCATGTTACCATGACCTATGGCACCCATATCTCCGTTGGGTACAGCGCAAGTTGGTTTACGGTCGCACGACTGTCGTTGATTGTACCTTCGAACGCCCTTGCGGATCGTTTACCTCCAGGGGGTGTGGCTTAAGGCTAAATCATCCCAAGACCTAAATCCGATATAAAAATATTGAAGACCTACTCGGATAACATCCTAGTATCGTGGCTTCTGACCTCCAGGATTTCGCTTACTCGCTTTGAGTGGCCCGCATAGCAGATGCTTGGGAATCCGTTCGCCACCCATGGAAGTGCTTTGACCAACGGAACGGATTATGTAACAGCCTGGTTTCAATCCCAACCGCGTTCGCTTGTCAAGTTACTTCAGTGTTCGGAATTATGTCAGACCACGGTATACTCGAAATGCGTCTCACACATTGGTGATTAAAACAGTCAGATGCCGTGCATTCTGTCGATACACTACTCAAACCCCACTGCCGTGCAACATCGTAGACAGCACAATTGGATGGTAGACAATCAGCTTTATTTTCACCTCTTCAAACTACGGTTCTTCAAGACATCCGAAGTCAGAGCTAACCTTCTCTAAACTAGCTCGTAACTTGCAGTCTATGGACAGATCTATTGACAGATTGGCACCCAAGTAGTAGGTCTGTGCAACTATATAAAATGTGTTCATTGATTCAGTTATTAGGTACAAGCACAGCACTTCCATCCCGAGAAGGCTAAAAGAGAGAAAATATGTTACATATGTTGATACCCGAACCAAATTTAAATGCAGCGGTCGCGAAATCCATGAACCATCGTTGAAGCTGTGAGTAAATAGCTCACTATCATCTGCAAATAACAGCACTTGCATTGTTCATTTGCGTATTCGACTTGGGTGTCAAACGTCGAATAGTCAACAGGCGCCCGGATGAATTACAATAAACGGGATTGCAAACAAAAATAAACATGTTCGTTCTGACCAACCCACGATACGTGCTACATTCAGCCCAGCGTTTCACTCGCGTGATACGCATTTCGCTAACGTCGAGCTGCCGCAGCAAATGGTGACGGTCGTTCCGTGGGTCAGTTCGCCCCATGATATCGCCCTCAGCAAGCTGAAATCGAATGTTTGTGATAGCCAACTCGTGAACAGCACACAGATTGAGCAGACGCTCATCGTTCTCGTTGTCTGTGTCGGTGTCATTGGATCCTAGGAATTCCGGCCAGGTTACTGAATGGTATCCAACTCACGCGTTGGTCACCAAGAACAGTCGGTCACTCGCCGGTGTCAAGCGGATTGTGATGGGTATCCGATCATGGAACTTGTTCCTTGTGTCGTCGTTGTGTCACACGGACCATAGACATTAAAATATGTGACAGACTTACCTCAACTGAGTCTCAGTCACATGGACGTGAATGGAGGGCAGACGTCGTGCGGTTCGCTTATCATCAAAGTAATGATGCGATCAGCGACTTTGAAACAGACAACATGCACCCAAGCACCTATCCGGAAGAAGGTGCGCCCATCACCTGCTCTTCGCTGTCTACTTTGGTCTACAAGCCTTATCTCACTCAAGGCTGCAACATGGATACTGTAATGGCTTGGTTCCATGACGATCACTTCGGCTCGGGATGTCGGCCGTCCAGTGCTCCATCGATCCAGCAACGTACGTAACTTCCGTGTCCCGATGGACAGCATCTTGCGTCTATGAGCATGTGTCATGTTCGTCGTCGTGTTACTGAAAATTGTCTGAACGACGTCTGTTCTGGAATTCCTGTCGGAAGTCATTATGGGAAGGTTTAGTAATAACATGTTTTCACCCGTCCAGCATACTGGAAACTGCAGATACCATGAAACGGATTATCCTGCACGACGGCCGACGCAGTTTCTCATTTGCCTTGTGTTATATCGTCGTTGTTTATGTGGGCTTGGGATATTGTCAATACATCCAGACCGGGAGTGGCAAACGACTAAGATCTCTAATCAAAGCCTTCGATCCGAAGATCTGCACCTTGAGCCAATGATTGAATGACAGTGGACTCAAACAATTGCCGTTTTTCTGGGATATAAGGGCTCTCTTTTCCAACACCCCAAGCTGGATGACAAGCACCTGCAGTTCGTTAATCCTTTATCTACTGGACTGCATAGTATGGATGCCCGTGTCGGTGTGGTCATCGCCTGGAGCAGTTTGGCCAAGTTAGTTATCAAGATGTGCCGAAACGCACACACACACAACGGACTACACAAGTTACAAAGTCACGACAAATGCAGTCGAATGAAACGATGTAATAAAACTTGCAAAACATGTGAATTATTAATCCGCTATAACACATTCAGCAAACCGGTATCACTGACCAAGTGAGGGGCACACTGGTAGTCGGAGCACTTCAGACAGGGCATTTAGAAAAATAAACTTCGGTGCTGTGCACACCCATCTTTCGCACACCGTAAATACACTGACCAACCTAACATACCCACATATACACCATAGGGGATGTACGAGGGAATATTTTACTATTTTGTCGCACTTGCCACAGTTCTGTTTCTAAACGATGTTCTGGAAGATGGCTCAGTAAACTGGTTCATTAGAAAACCGGGTGCGAGGTGCATTCGTTTTTGAAGTAGGTTAACAGGTATTGTAAACAAACACTAGTGTGACTTAGAGATCAACATGAGTGTTTATGCAATCAGTAAAACAGCTATCCGGTTTTAAGACGTGATTCATTCAAGCACAGATCATGGGTACGCTGTCTATCATTCCCAAAAAATGTGTACGCAACGTATATAAAAGAAGAACTGTCGGGAACCGACGCTTTCAAAAACTGTAGATGTGTGTTTCCAGTTTGAGAACTATATGTATAATAGTTTCTGTCGGTCACGGAAATCGGGTGCGTTCATACAACCATAAGCAAACAGTAAAGTTTGAGTTATTTGACCTCATTTGTAATGTTTAGCAGAATGTGTGTTGCTTAATGCTTTCCTGTTCCCTTATGCCTTTTCTAACGTCGGTGAACTTCCGCATTTAGAATGGGCTCATATAAAGACCAAACTGAAATATTTCATTCACATTACTGATAAACCGGTTGTTTTCTGGAAATAGATGAACACCCTATAGGCGAGTGGTAGAATATCTAACGGTACACAAATAAATTTGCTCACACACACAATGTAGTTCAGTCTACCGTCGACACGTAGTTCTCAGTCGATCTGATGCGCTAAACATATACATCTTCATCATGGTAATCATGATTTGCCATTTGCAATGTTGTCCTGTAATTTCCGTTTGAATCGAAAGCCTTACTCTTCTTCTCTTCAGTGACCGTCGCTGTTCTTCACTGGACTAACTGACAAAATTGTCATTCTATCTGCATAAAAGATATGTTGTGTTTAAGTCAATTCATACTAAACCAAGTCAAAAATAAGCATCCCGAAAAGCGAATAGTCAATGTTTTACATACTCACGTCTTCAGCTAATGGAAAGCACTCAACTTACTGGATTTGAATCATACAATAATAATAATAATAATAATAATAATAATAATAATAATCGTAGAAAGGCCATAATTAAATCCAAGTAAAAAAGCTGGCTAGTCGCTAACTTAACCCCATTAAGACAAAAATTTCAGGTACACTCCATTAAGGATTGTTTTGAATTGGTCAGTGACTTGGACAAAATCAATCTTGCTAACGAACTGATGTGCTCTGTAGATGTTCAGTCACTGTTCACAAATGTTCCGTTACACGAAACGATTGACTATATTTGTGAGCTCGTTGAAATGAGTCACATTTTGTTACCACTCCCGACTGACATATTAAGAGAAACTTTGCTGCTCTGTACTGAGAATGTCAGTTTTCGTTTTCTCGAGCAGTCCTACCGTCAAATAGACGGAGTAGCTATGGGAAGCCCACTGGGTCCCGTGTCAGCAGACTTTTTCATGATAAAAATTAAACAGCAGCTAGCTACGGAGATAGGAAAATTGTCATATTACAAACGATACGTCGATGACACATTAATATTCAGTCAATCTAAACAGATGATAGATAACCTGGTGCAACGTCTAAATAGTTGTCACCCTAACTTGAAGGTTACTTGTGAATTTGAGGTCAACAACTGCTTACCATTTCTAGACATACTCATAAGTCGTCGAGAAGATGGTTCCGTTAAAAGAACTGTCTACAGGAAATCTACGTGGTCCGGTCAATACTTAAACTTCAGCAGCTTCACACCGGTCCAACATAAACGAGCACTAGTGAGTACGCTCTTTACACGGGCAAGGCGAATTTGTACGCATGACAGTCTTGCAGAAGAACTAGATCTGATTACTTCTATCCTACAGTCAAATGGTTACCCCAGAAGGTTCATAGATAGGCACAGTAGACAAAAAGTACCACCCGAAGAGGTGGTCACTGTAGAGAAAAAGAAGGTTTACATAGAGCTACCTTTTAAGGGTGATTATATCATGCACCAAACAACGCAACGATTGAGGAACTCGATTAAGCAAACTTTCAATGCAGCTGAACTCCGTGTAATCGCTCGGACTCTGAAGTTACCGTTGCCTTCAGTCAAAGGAGATCAGCCTATCGGTGCCACTTCACATTGTATTTATCAAGTTGTATGTAACTGCGGAGGAAGTTACATAGGCAGAACCGAGAGATGCCTGAGCTCCAGAATGAAGGAACATCTACCTAAATGGGTGTTGAAACGCGTAAACAGCCAGCTTCCTCAGTCGCTAGACACGTCCTGACCACTGGCCACACTATCGACCCATCTTGTGCATTCAGAGTCCTGTTACGTCATTCCAACCCAAGATTTTTACGGTTTACCGAAGCAGTCGCAATCAATCGACTCAAGCCAGCTCTTTGCGTTCAGAAACAACTGTTCGTGAACTTGACCCTTCCCTGGACTTAATGACCTATCCTGACCTGCTTATTAATTATCAACCCCTCTAGTTGTTTGCTATAAAAAAACGCACCCGTGTTATTGTAAATTTGGTACTGACGAGTCAATACGAAATGCTTGCATCTACCAGTGTTCGAGTTCTAACTGCTTTGTTCAAACTGTTCAAGGGAACCAACTGTTTCAAAAAACGTTATTGTCTCAGTCTCAGAGTCACTTCAAGAATAAGAACGCTGTGCTTTTGTGCCAGTCGAGGGTAGCAAGAAATAACTGAGGAAGCTTAAGTTCATACGTTTGGAAAAAAGTGTTCTCGCGGGGATTTACAGTGATAGATACAGAAATGAATTTAGAGCTATCTCAATACAGAGAATGGCGTGTCAGGGTGAATGCTAGTCGTAAACTTCTCACAAGCAATAACCCCGAAGAATTACTTACAGAGAACTTCACTACAAGGCGTTAACTGTTCCAAGTATCTCGCATGAAGTAACAGATCCTTTTACAACAAACCCAGGTAAATAACTAGTGAACAGTGCATCAAGTGAGGAATTACATGTGTACTGTTAAATCGGCTGGCACAGCAATGTGGAATAGAGAGACTTTAATCGCCGAGTCAGCCACGGTTTCAGTCAAGAAACATGCAGGTTGTAAAGAACGAACAAAATGCGGCGCTTCCATTAAATTGTTGCACTGATGAGACGTATACGGTCTATAAAGGAAGAAGCCGAAAATCAGATAATTTTTGTAAGTATGTAGCCTTCAGTAAAGTTTGTTAGAAAATAAACGTAATTATAGAAAGCAAGAAGTGGGGATCGTGCAAATTAAGGTTAACAGACGGTGAAGGAGAAACAAACTAATCAATAAATATCGAAGCAGAACACGATAACCGATCAACTGATTGCGGCAGATAGACGGATCATCAACGTGGTTGGTTGACTTTGTCCGTTGTTCGCTTTATCCATGGCATTTTTTCCTACACTGGTCAGGAAATGTCCGCCATGGACAACTGATAGTGTTTATTGATCGTCGAGCATAGAAACCACACCGGAGTATCGGCTGTGTGCGTCGGCTGTCTGACAGCCGTTTGTTTCTTGCCTCCGACATGCCCTGGAGTGAGCGGTAACTTCGTTCATCTATATTCGCCCGGTCGATCACCGATTATTATTCGAATTCGTTCCCCAACTTCGTTTTCTGGACATTTTCATCGTAGCAAATATCAAACGTACAAAGTGACGTTGTTCACTTCCTTCCTTGTAAGCAGCTCTTTTTTCAGGGTTTTTTACTTGGGGGGATATACTTTAGCGTGTATGACTTACTGCTGGATTAAGCTTCTTTGAGCTGTAACCTGAGTGTTAAGTTGGCAGTTGAAAAGCGACTAGAACAATCACGTGGCTTTCCGGAAAGTAATATTAGCCTCCATTGAATAGTCTTCGTTGAGAGGGATTAACAATACTTATATAAATGCAAGTGATCTCTCTGTAAACCATCGGAATATGTTATGATCGTCTATCGCTTTTTATTCAGTAATGACTCTTCTTTGTTCGTTTTCTCCCTCACTTTCCACACCAACAGTAGCAATATAACGGGAAGCTCACCGCGGCTTTTTAGATCGTCAGTGAGCCTAAGTTTTGGCAATTGAGTGTCTTGTTATAAAGGTCGAAATATGACTTCGACTTACTATGTTCAGTATCCCGTGTGTCTGTCTCTTTCCTTTTCTTTTCAAGTACGGTGCAGACACGTTAATGTCAGAACTTACAAAACTCCTTTCAGACGGTATGAGAAACCGGAGAGATCCCTCGTGATTGGTGTTTATCAACTTCAATTCCTCTCTTCAAGAAAAGGGATCCGAGGTCTGTGTGACCGCCACAGAGGCATCAGTCTAGGGTCTGTTACGTTCACGTTACTCTGTGGTCTTATGTTATGTCGGCTCATTGAAAGCAGACAAAGTCAGTTATGTGAAAAACAGACAAGACTCCGGCAAGGTCGTGGGTGCGTAGATCACATTTTTACCTTGCGATGGATCTTGCCGCATCGGTACTGTTATCGGCGGCCGACGATTTTTATAGACCTACAGACTGCTTTCGATTTTGTTGCCCGTAACATTATGTGGGACTGTCTTCTTCGCAAGGGAGCTTCATGGAAATACGTGAATCTGTTGAGATCACTGTGTGCATACTCTGCAAATAGACGTGACGGTTTCTGAACAACTATGTCAGGCGTTCATCACTTTTAGGAGTGTTGACAATGTGTTACTTAGCCTCTTTGCCAAAGACATGTAGATCATGCTTAACAAGATGGATAACCGGGCTGGTATGTATGGAATGCGCTTCGCACTTCCAAAGTGTAAAGTGCTTCTTCAAGGGGTATCTCCACTTCTATTTTCTTCATTGCAGCCAATCCATTTGATACTATGGACACTTTCACATAATTGGGTACCAGTATCTCGTCAGGTTGTAATGTTGCTGATGAGATATCAGCGAGAATAGCAAAGGCATGCGCCACCTTCACCAATCTGCATCGTCTGTGGCATCGAAAAGAAATCCGGTTGTTGTTGGAAAGAAGGTCATAGAGTGCTAGTGTGCGTCCTGTTGTTCTCTATGGTTCGGAAACTTGGCCGGTTCGTGACGAAGTCGTCAACCGACTTGCTGTGTTTGATCCTTGTTTTCTCGGTCAAGTAGATCATACCAAATGGGCCGACTGCGTGAGCAATATGGTTGTTCACCAGCGCTTATTTCGGAACGCTCATGACGCACGAACAATTGGCCAACTAACCACGCTGTACCGTCTGAGATGATCGAGTTACTTTGTCCGCATGTCAACTGAGCGCCTACCGTAACGGGCATTATATACTTAGACTACCAACGGTTGGGTGAAACTGGATGATGGTCAGACAACAACATGGTCACAAAATATGAAGACCCTGATTGTTCCACTGAGCAAAGTAGATGGGTGTCGCTTGCCTAGCTGGTATCCTCGTGATCACTCAAACCATTGGTTAAAAGCGCCACCCGAAGTGACAGTGTGTCGCAGTCAATAGCTTTTCCGATTTGTCTTCTTTTATTAGTTTTTAACCATTTTAATAACGTTTTCTTCTAGAACATTACGTCATTGTTGAGGTGAGTGACGGCCCGAACCACAGTACCTCTGCTCTGGTACAAGGTCGCTGTAATGATGACGACGATAGTGATGTTGATAATGGCCATCCTGTGTATGATCTGCCTGTGGAATAGAAACTGAGTCCTCTCGTCGTAGCCTTGACATCTGACTGGCCCTCACCTTCAGATGCATCTCATTGGTTTGATTGCAATTCATTTTCGAAGCAATCTCTGAGGGATCTGACCTGGTGTTGTTCCATTCATGTCCAATGTGTGCTAATGCATGCATAGTGGTATGCCAGTGTTGACCGATGGTAATGTTCCCATAAGGATACATTCTTCAACATACTACTGTCACTTTTGAAAAAAGGAGCACATTTTAAACCACTATATCCTCTCTACACTACACACATCAGATGTGGTTTGGGACCAGTTAAAACTGATTGTATTGACTTCCAGTTATATTATGTTTCCGCGAACTTTTTTGGTATTGCTTTTGGATAGAGCAGTGAGTGTGACAACTTCCTAGCTTCTAAAACACCCTTTACTTATTAAATCATTGTAAAGTATATTTAGGCTGTTTCAAAAGTCGTCAGACGCAGTGACACGAGAGGTCAGGCCATTGTATGATTTTCATTGAAAGTTACGTTCTGAGAGCTGGGGTTCAGCAGGCAATCATTCCAAAAGTTCCAGGTGCATTAGCTGTCATAACCGGTGAATGGCAGAAGAACAATGAGAAAAACATGAACAGTTGCCAGGCTTAATGGGTATGCACAACCGTATTAATTATCGGCTTATTGTGTTCGTGCTGATGTCCGGTGTCACAGATAAACGAACGTTTGACATAACTGGGCTTATGGGGTTAATTTGTTTCGTACCGTCGATTGATGAACCAGGTCACTAGAACCTATCGTGTCATAGACAAACACACGATCATTCGTTATATAGTTTGAATATGAAGGTAGAATGATTGACTTTACGTGGACAAATCTGAGGGTAAGAATGATGGTTCGGTAACTACCCAAGTAACTGAATGTCAGCTGAATATCGTATATTTGGCCTTGATCTGAACAACTAAAGGACAGTTAATTCCAACATTTATCCTACTACCATTAACCGTATCCATGTTTGAGCGTCGCTTACCCTCTTTTGGCCACAGAAAACCAAACACAGTAAACAGACGCTCTTCCGTACATGCCTGTCCTTCAGATAAGACGTTCATGTTTTCTTTACTGCCTTCTACTCGGACGCGTCCTCATAGCACAGCGCTTCTCGCAACTTGGAAGATCAAAACATGAGGCAGACTATTTTACCCTGAAAATGACAAGTTGGAATGGTTTGTTTTACTGGGAGCTTTTACTCTTTAATTTTCTTGCCAACGACTAGCCAGTTCATAAACTGCCGTGCTATCTCAGTTCTCACCATAATTAACCGCTTAACAGGCTCCTCCAAGCTATCGATACTGGAATGGACACATCTTCCAGTTTCATACCACCATGGACATTTGATCTTCAACCAGACAACTTGTGATTACACTTAGAAAACACTCGTAGCCGCTTGCTTCTTTTAAGTTCAGCTCTAGTGTATTTGCCTGTATGATTGAAATAGTGAGTCATGATGTTTGCCTGTTCAGTTCAGTCGATAGCCTATGGTCCAGTGTGTCAATAAAATGAGCGTGCGTCACGTGAATGTTACTCTGGTACACTGGTTCCACTTCTCTGACATAGACCAGGTTTTGACTGTATACCGTCTGGATATGCGAGTTAATGGTTATAAGTCGTAGATGTACTCTATTCGAACTGCATCCCGTGAGTGTTACTCTGCCACATGTGGTCTACCTCTTCAATACGGATCAGAAGTCGATAGTACACCCTTTAGATCTACTGAGCAGCCCTGCTCTGTTAAATTCGATTTGTAATATTTATAGTTTGTCAGTAGATAAATCCTAACTGCTTCCCACAAAGAAGTGTTACTTTCTTACAAGCACGAGTGAAGAGTACCTTCCATCTACCTATTTCCTAAAGATGTATCGCACGAATCTAGTGTAATATTGCATAATGTAGTGAACGGAAAGAAACTTTCCAATCATATGGAAAGCTACGGTATAGCTTAGATTCAGAACGTGCTCTCCAGCACGACTTTACGGAAAATTGTTAGTTTTGATTTACATTTTACTGTCCAACCTTACTAGCAATTACTTGCAGTCTGTTAGTCTCATAATGGACTTTCCTAGACGTCTCCGAATCTCATAGTCACCGACGGTTAGTTTGAGTTCAATTTTGTGATCTGTTTTGTATTTCTTAGCCTTTCGAAGTTAGTCAGTCATCCCGATAATGAAGTCACTCCCAACTATCAGTTCGCAAACTTTAACTTGTTCTTCCTTTAGGGATACCTTATGCGGTTACGGGCTGATGCAAATTGGGATTCCAGAACTGTGGATAGGATTTTTGGACGAATCCCTGAACTGCATGCATTTCACAAGTGAGTGCCGTATGTGCGTTTCTCCACGATCATTCCGCTTTAACCTCCATGCAAGTATTTTTTGGTAAAAAAATTTTGTCTGTATTCTCCGCTAGTCAGTCTATGAGTCCTATATTGTGATGTTTATCAGAGGAGGTTGCGCACTCCTCCGGGTTCTCATGACTAGACTCGGCGAACACTGACGCTCTCGTGTCTCATAATTTCCTAAACAGGACACTGTGAATCGCATAAAGAAGAACAAAGAAAAGTTGTTTGACGTCGGAACTTGAAAGACGTTGTTGCAATCGAATTTAATCATAGTTTAGCACTTATCAGTTGAATCACGGTTATTCGTTTGAATGCAGGCGCATCTTCCTTATGTATACAACTTCCAGCCTGGACAGGGATAGTCGTCAGTGAAAAGTCCCAACATGGATGAACCATGATTGTTCAAGGAGAAGAACTCGAACAAAAGCTAAAGCTAACTACGACCGGTGCTCGTTTCTTTTCGTTAGACGGAAATATTGTTGAAATGGAGCTGCTAGATAGTATTCATTCAATTACTGATAAGTAGGTCCACATGTGAAATTTCTAAGCTTCCGGCGTGGCTTCGTAACTCAGCAGGTAGGGCCCTTGTCGCGTTTGAGTATGGTGTTTCTGTCGCTGGTTCGAATCCAGCATAAGTTCATATTTTTCGCAAATGGATCTCTTGTACATATTCATTTAGTTATGGGTTTCTGTGATGGTCTGCGTGAACAACATAATGCAAGCCGCTGTCGACACCTCGTAACTAGACAACCCGTTCCAACGCGCACAATTTTTCGGTCAGTCTTAGTACACCAGATGTTGTTACCTGGTGTCTACCTAACTGAAGCATTCACCAATAGGAAGTCAAAATCCACAGCATGCGTCCAGTGCGAGTCATTGTGATCGATCACAGAAGCCAGCAGAGGCTGTTATCAAAGTGACGTGTACGCGGTGCCGTGTTCAGCACCGGTTTTTACCGCTCTCATTCACCATACTGACTGTCCCCTGTCCCTTAGGCGTTCGTATGTGCACACTCCGGTTGATTCACTCCAATCGCTTAGCCTGGCTACAATAATCCTTCAGGAGTACCCGGTAGCTATCTTTGTAGGAATGTGGTTGTGGGCGTCTTATCTGTTGTCAATGGCGCCGTTTAGCTGATGCCGTTAACAAAAGCGCCCCGCGGTGCTAGTCACATGATTCACGCACAAGGAATGGTTTGTCTTACCCACCTGCCCAAGATACTTGCTGCCTACGCTAAAAGACTGTGACCAATGGATTATTCTGTGTATCTCAGTCCTACTACCTGTCCGCTGAAACACATCCAGTCGTCCCGACGACAAAGATCGCAGCTTGCATCCTGCATACTACGTTACTTCAATGATTATTCACTTTTAAGTGCTACTTGTTAAAGATTGAGAATAACACAACGTTATGAGCAAGTTGTAATACACTACGTTTCAACCACCTCGGGTGGCTTTCCTCAAGAGTGTTGTCCTGTTAAAGTTATCATAAGTCACACTAGCGCAAGTTTATTTAACATTCCTTCGTTATTCACATGTTAACTACAAAAGTCGAAAAAATAATCGTAAAAACATCCAACGACTTTGCTTTTCGCCCAACCGGATAAAAGCTAATGGAATGCACCTCATTCGTACCACTACATAACTTCAGTACGGGTTTTCAACATACTATAGACGATTAGTTCAATGGCAGATGAGACCAGATTGTGTCATTCTTGGCTTGAGATCACCTTCAACCACTCAATGGGGACGTAAACCTATCCAGGGAGCATTACATAGAGGATTCCGAGTGAATTTACACTGGGAACAAAAAGTGTCTGGGTTAACATGTGCATTATGAAAGGAAAACGTCATAGTATTTTGACTTAGGATGTATGTATTTGGATACCGTTTTACTGAATGACTGTGTTCTCTTGCGGATACAGATCTTTTCAATATGATGACATCGAAATGACTGTTTTTCATCATATGGGTCAACCATTTTACTCATTTTGATGGCTTATAAAGCTCTCCATATCATCCCTGGTAGCCTATAACCGGTCTTCCTAAGAAAATGCATTTGTGATACGTTTCATTTCATCACTAATGATCATACAGTATGTCAGAAGTGGTTATGACACATGTATCTCCGTCTACTTTAAACAACGTTCAGTCTACTCATAACTGAATGAGCTTAATCATTCCGTTTGGCCGGAACTAGTCTGGTACCTTTGTTCATATGATCCTTATAAAGAATTCAAGCGCAAGCATTAGTTTAGCCTCTGGTAAACCATTCGTTCCATTATGGTCCATCAGAAAATGATTAGGTTTTTGTCACGTTTAAATAGAAATGAACAGCGTCACTTCAATATATTTGCCTACGTGAAGCATCTAATGTGGCTCTAGAGTCTGCACGTAAAAACGTGTTGTCTAAGTCCTGCGTGTGAGCTCCTCGGTTGAGATAGTACGGCATAGCCTATCCAACGAGGTGTTTGACTTAAACTTCATGTGCCTGTTTGATGTGTGAACGTCAGACACATTCATGCGTGATCCTACGCCTTTCTTGCGATCATTTTTACGAACTGCTTGGTTGACTTGTGAAGATTAAACTGGTTACGGACAATTATTCACCAATTTGATATGTAATAATCCCAGTTAGGTGAGCACCAACAATATGCCCTCAGCGACATATTTTTGCAAGTTTACCGGTTGAATGTTGTCTCCTTGCGAGATTAAGCAGATAACCGACGCACCGTCGTGTAGAAGACTATTTTGGCGTGTGTTAATACTGGAATACATTGGGTTCTGTCCTCCGTGTAGTACAGAAACACTTGCTCGCTGCTTCACAAGCTTTATGTTTATGATGAGCCGGTGTGTGTCATTTCCATCATGGCAATCCAGAAAACTCGAGCGTTAGTTCGTTTTGTACTTTACGCTTGGTGATTTTATGCACTTCCACCGTTTACTAGCCTACTAACATCCATATATATTATGCTACTGATGTGTACACCAGTAGCAACACAGTAGAACTTTAGGTCAACACAGAGTGAACGGTGTTTTGGGACTGTTACATCACGGTTAGTGATATGCGCCTCCGGACTGGCGGGTGGCAGTGATCAAAACCGAAGGGCGCCTACATACATATGTCACGAAGAGTGACTTACATTGTGTCACCTGTGATTACACCCATACAATCCATATTCATTGTAAACCCGACGGAACAGGACTCGAATGCTTATGAATGATGGTCCCCCTAGTCCAATGGGTCATTACTCGTTAGCCAGATGTTAGGCTTGGGTGGGAGCGAAACTATTGTGTGTCTTTATAACAATAGGACGTATTGGTGCACTCTATTTAAGATAGGTAGAAAAACAACCTGAAATTCTGGCTGAAAAGTTAATCACACTTTGGGATACCATGCGCTAATGATGATGACGAAGTGAAACGGTAGCACACCATCATGATCCAAGTTTACGATCAGGAAACTGAGTGATTTGCCAGGCAGTGAGGTGTGTGTGGTTGGCTGATGCGAATAGAAAGTATACAGTCCAGGTAACACGCTCGCGCCTACCACTGTCATCACTCCTTTGTTCACCGTTTGCTATGGGTGAGTCAACAGTGCGAAACAGCCACTGTAGTTGTGGTCACAGCCATCGCAACAACACACGGTCACGTCACCACTATTTCCGACACCTGTGTCCTCCCTCTGTACCCTGAGCTTGAAGTCATACCCTGTACCTGCCACTCATTGTACCTTCGGATGCTCTTCCTGACCGTACTAATCCAGACGATGAGGTTCAGAGCTGCATACTCCTAAGATTTAAGATCACTACAACAACATGAAGTACTTCCTTTGGATAACACTTGGTATTACAGCTTATGATCGCTAGGATTCCGTCTACCTTTGTTTAACCGTCCGCACAAGGGCTACCTCAGGATCTTGTTTTCACCCCTCCGGCGTACAGGTCTCAGCCAACAAAGCTGACCGAGTATCAGAGTAAGTTTTATTCCGTTCCAGTATGCTCGACGAAGTATCTTTTTAGCCGCACCCGTGTTCGAATAACGAATACCCAAGGTGTGCCACAGATATGATGGATACAAGCGGCTCAGACACAGCAAGTTTTATTACTGTACTGTTTAAGTTTTACCATCCGCGTGGACAGCACTGTAAATGAGTCGTTTTAACTTAGCTTCCTCGCTGCGATTCGTCCAGATGTTTTCCCTAGGTACCGAAAACAACGCTGGTCTTGGCGACCTGAACTTGCAGCTTGAGTTCCACGGACATATCTGTCGACAGATTGTAGAATTCTGACTAACCGTCCACAACGATCCTAGTGCCGTGAAGTTCAAATGGTGGCGAAAAACCCTCCCCCTTCAGAGGGAAAGCTGAAAGAACGAAAACGCCTTATTTTCGTTGACAATCAGTCCAAAATTTGGTCACTGTGGTTGTGAAGTTCGAGGCTGTTCGTTACAGTTATTTCCCTCATTGTGCGCAAATGTCGCATTGTTATCCACGGACAGTAGCATGCGAAAAGTGGAACTAACGGTTACATCACACGACTTAAAATGAAAAGTAACGTGATTCTACCAGTGTAAAATGGAGATTGGCTAAGCTATCTTCATTTCTGATTATGTTTCTGTCTGACATTTAAAATCTACATACTCACCACAATGTTGATGTGATGGTCTGTGTGTGTGTGTGTGTGTGCAAGCGTTAAGTTTTTATTTGTTAACTGACAATTTTGGCTGTACTTCGAGCACTCTTCCGCATGTAACCTACATACTCCCGTTTGTAAATAATGATTTTGGCTTAGAACGGATATGCGGTGGATCTAAGTGTGTTATTTTAACCGTGAGACATTGACTGATTCTAAACTCGATCTAAGTCCAGTTGATGTTCATAACTTGCTCTGGCTGCAGTCGGTCCAGAGTGACCTGTGAGATGTTTTGCCTCTCAAATTCATGGGATTCGATTATCATTTTTGGAGAAGAAAGTAAACATTTTTGAAGTGCTGGTGATGATAAGGGAAATTTGTTTGTTGGTTCTGTCCAACAAAAGTCTAGTACGAATTGGGAGATTTTTCGGGAGAGTAGTGATTGAAACAGATAAAGCTGGTCGAGGGAAATTTGTGATAAATTTCACCCGGCCTAAAAACCGACCGTTGAGTTGCATACTTGTGTATATTTAGACAGAAGCTAGATTCTAGTTTCTTTTCCGTGTAAGCGTGATGACTGTTTCCGCTTTTTCAATGTAATTACGAACATGAAACCTATGGTGGTGGTAAGTTATTAATATCAATGTGAAAAATTTAACAAAGATATTTGCTCTTACATCTAAGTTAAAAATATCGTAACAACCGCTACTAGGAGTATTTTCGGACGTTTTTTGTGGATGAAAACACTGTGTGATCATGTGTCGGTTTGCACGCGCACAGAAATGTAGTTTCTCAAGGTGACCAAACTGTATATGTTTCTCCGCAAAATTTAGGTCATAAACTGATTGACAAGCGACCTTCAACTAGCTTAGACAGAGGACGCTCAAGATATTCTAGTTTAACACATTTCGGATCGTGCTACCATGAGGAAGTTTAAAAAAACGCCTTAAGGTGGGGATGGGCTAATCTGTGTTCCACTCTCATTTAATCTCTTAACAACAGTATGTGGAGATTCTCGAATGAAATTCGTAAACGAAACTAATAGAATACGCCCCATTAGTCTCATCTGTAACGATCTTGTCGCGTGTTGTGGTCTTTTATGTGTCATTCTTTACTAGTACATATGAAAGACTTTCACTAGGAGTTAAGGTCTGTCGAAATGTGGGACATTCGGATGATTTAACTAGCTACCTTGTCTGTGAAAGAAGTCAAAAATCGTAGTCTTCATATAGTTTCTTACGGATGGCCAATATGCTAAAGATCCACCTTGTAATGATTTTAAACGTTATATGCCGTAAATTATACAACTTAGGAATTGATACAAGAAGAATAGTGAAAGTAGGAGTTAACTCAGGATAGTTCTTGAAAGTGTGCAGGGTTAGGGTTCCCCCATACACACACTATATATATAAAGGCAGTTCGATAGACGTAATCCGCTTAACTACATCAGCGGGATTCCGCGTCCAAGATGGAGATGATCACCGAAACAGACAGTACTGGATATACAATTAAATAGACAGACGCCTCTGTTAGCCTGCAGTTCCCAAAAGTCTGTGCACCGAGAACACGTAAGTGGAGGCAGAACAAACGGTTTGTAGCCTTTGAGAAGTGTTAAACGCCAAGTATTATACAAACTCTACAACTTGCTATATAGGAAACAACTGTCCGGTTTCTGGATACCAAACGCACTCGTGTATGTTCTTCATTGTCCAAATGGGATTTCGAAAATCACTGAGGCAACTATTACGCGCAGGAACGTAATAACAACCCAACCATCAAAATAACGCGTCCAATGTCGATAAATTCCAGCGATACTGGTGCGTTCGCCATGAGCACCAATGAGGGGCTTCAACCAGTTGTTAGATCAAGAGAGGGAAGTCGTTCTATTGAATTACGAAAGGTTGTCAGTTAGAGTTAACAGACAACAACTTTGTTTCTTACAAAAACGACCGGGCAAATCGATCACTATTCGCCAACGAATGATGTTGATTGCTTAGGTATGCTCCTTTGGTCGTGCTTAATTTGAGGTCATTGAATTATTGGTCAACACATTAGTCTCAAGAAGGCGTGGACGCTATTCTACTCCCCACCGGGACACGGATATACACAATTCACGAGCTCTGACAGGGGCGGAACTCGCGTCTGACGCTTCTTTTCGATACAGGCTGATTGGAAAGTTTGTCCGAATGTGAAGGCTGCGATCAGATGTCAGCGACACTCAACGTGAAA
Source organism: Paragonimus heterotremus (assembly GCA_013368495.1). Classification (NCBI taxonomy): domain Eukaryota; kingdom Metazoa; phylum Platyhelminthes; class Trematoda; order Plagiorchiida; family Troglotrematidae; genus Paragonimus; species Paragonimus heterotremus. The sequence continues at coordinate 45,119 of LUCH01000946.1, read as the reverse complement.
TTAACTGAACCCCCGACTATTTATCAGTAACTATGACTAATTAAGTTCATAGGCATCGGAGGAAGAAATGTTTCCAATTGCTTACTATGGAAGAATTAATGCCATTGGTAATTTGGATTCAAAGTGTGCTTTAAACGCTGACTGCAATAATTTTTAATCACAATCCGATAACCACATCTAGTAGAGTAGGTGGAACAACCGTGCCTCTCCCATTGTTTAAGTTCAGTTCTGTGAGTTGCCACAAATCGAAGATGACGTACGTTGTAAGGTTTCAGTTTCATTTTTCGACATACACCTCGCTGATGGTACTGAACAAAATAAAAGTGTGTCTACAGATGGACCTGGGCTGTAATTCACATACCCACTGCTGAGAATCCACAATGTGTCTTTGTAGAATGAAGAAAGTGTCTCGTGAGATAACGTTTTCCATAAAGGCAAAATCCCAGGAAGCTAGTCCATACTGATAAGCAGCAACTCACAAGTAGAAGTCAAAATATTAGTGAGTCACGTGGACGAAACGTCGTATTCTTGATCCTCCTTCTCTTCGATATACACAGTGACATGGGTGCTTTGTAATTCTGCTGAGCTTCCGTTTTTCATTGGGTTGAGTGTATTGATGTCTAGGTTGAGAACGTGACATTTCCTAAAGTCTTCAGTTACGACAAGAAACAAAAGTGAGACAGTTACGCCTGTTACTGTACGATTCACCGTCTTGCACTGGTAGGAGATGCATCGTGACACAAAGCTGTCACATGGAGTTAGTGATCCACCAGTAGAAGATGGTTAGGGACCCGTTCTGTAGTGGCGATTCTGCGTTTAAACCGGATGTTCGGAAAACGGTGGTGTGATCTTCACCAACTCGAAGTTATTCACGCGACAGTATGCAGCGTTTTAACCTCATAATATGGAAACGGTGCAACTCTTCCGATCAAAGCACATATTTTCTAAACACAGTACGGTCACTCCATGTTCTGTGTTATGACTGATTTCTTATGAATGATGATAACTAACGCTGACTGCTTCTCAACAGATGGGGGTCCCAAGTTTCACGAGGTTTACTATGCGGTTCAAACCTATAGCTATCGAGTGAAAATCCATTTTAACATGACCAACGCGGTGTTCAGAGAGCTGGGACCTCGGTCGAAAGTGTTTGCTTAAATTTTTGCCGGTAGCCGGCCGGAACTGCCTGGATGTGAGATAATTGTAGCCGTGAAACCAATACGAACAAACCAGCTGATTCGATAAATACAACATAACAGCTGGGATTCTACTCGAGAAGTTCACAAGCAAACACTGAGCGTTTCAGTTCATAGTAATGTCACAAACGGAACTTTAAACTACAACGGAAGAACCAAGGAACTAGCAGTGAGTCAGCTTACTAAGGGAGGCTTCTCAGTCACAAGGCAAGCAAATGAATTACATTGCTAATGTTTTACACACAGAGCCAACCTACGTCTGAGCAGCATACGTTGTACATTCAGAAACCGTACAATAGCATTTAGGACATCTTGTGCAGCACAAGTCAGAAATGGTAAGTCCATGGAACTCATCTGCTTTATTCCCATATGGGTGTCGATCGTTTTGGTAGCCGTCACTGGATATCGAACATACATTAACTCTGAATTTCCTGATAGACCTGTATGCTGTCAACTATTTTACGATCTTCTACGAAGGTGTTTTGGTAAAACGCGGGGACAAACCAACAACCCTCATTTTCAAAACAAGTTCTGAACACAATGCTACCAAAATAGTAAACAAATTAGCAAACTGATCCCGTAACCTCAACGGTTTCGATCGTCAGATCATTTCTAATAAATCAATTATGAGGTAGTGCCAGATAGGTTAAAATTATAAAAAGATATCTATACCAAATGCATTCTTTACCAGCGGTCAATATGACCAAAAAGAAAGCAAGTGAGCTATGCTCCAAAAGGGTAGAAACACACACCAACTTAATCGACACAGTAAAACAAAAACATCGGGGTCAAAATAAGGGTGAATGACATAGAAGATACCGTATGCACAGGGTCACATTCTCACGTGTTTGAACTGCAACGCTGATGCAATTGTCGCTTATGGCCGGTCGCAATCTCATAATGCTTCATCCATCACTCTTACAGACGAGTTTTACTGCCCAAAGTACAGATACGCCTGTCTTTCCCATACACTCGGACACAAAATACGCAGTGTGGATTTCAGCGCCCAGTCCTACTGAACATGCATGCGCACGGCACACTAGTAAACAAACGGTGACTGTCCTCTAACCATGGATAGTCAGCTAGGATTTTACAGGGCTCCCACACTCGATTTACTGCACTTTCACGCACACACACACATGCACTAGCTTCTGTTTATCGATCATCTATGGGCAACATCCGTTCGACTAATGAATTTTCACGCCACTCCGATGTCTGTTACTGCCCCGTGTGGCTGAATACTATATTCTGAGTATCGCAATGAGTTGGGCAAGAAAATGGGCAACGCACTCGGCGTGTATTCTCATTGGATATGACAGTATTTTTGACGTAAAGCATCACAAACTTCCGTATAGGCGGTGGTAACTGGGTGGATGAGTGGTATTCAGCAAACATTACTTAAGAGCTGTTTTCAGATAACTATGCAATAACAGATTGCCTCATCCACTCTGGGTGAGGGTGTATCCGGCCAATGCACGTGTAGACGTGTAGCGAGTTGTGATTGAGAGCTGTTCTGTCTACATAACAAATGTGAGTCAATTAACGTACGGTACCTACTCTGTTGCTGTCCTTTTTTTTTGTCAAAACATGTGCTGTGAGGGTTAGCTTAGTTGCACCAGGTCAGATAGAGGGTGAAAGAAAGACTGAAACGTCTGACCCGCACGCAGGGACGACCGCAAATGAGGTCTGCTTGCTCTGTTTGGCTGACCTGTGTTCATAAACTGCCACGCCCTACTGTAACCATAAAAAGTGGAGGTAGTTTCGTGTGAGGTCATGGTTCAGCTCAGCGCCGTTCTAAAATACGAACAGATGCGACTTATACCCACACAGTGCGCACGTCATCGTTTACTTCCTAACACTGGGATGTGCTTCGATGAATCTTTGCCAGGAAATTATCTTCATGTTCTCTCTTACGATTATTCTTCTATCTGTGCATGATTTTGTAAGCCTAGATAGTTCATAAATCTATATCTGGTTGTGTACTTTCACTGGTTCCTTGCTAGACGCATATCCACATGCAAAAACAAAAAAGAACTTCAGTCCAATTTTCTTCAATTCGTGTTTGTTGTTGTAATAACTAAGAGTAAGATGTTTTTATTCGTGAACATTTTGAGCGCTGTGTACGATGGGTAGAGGCTTGTTACGAACAAATCAATGGAATTGTGTGATCTTTGGTAATCTGAAAAATATGCATTCTGTACTGTTCTGATACTCGCAGATGGTATTGAGGTGAACTTCCAATACCACGGCATGCCATGTAGGTTACGTGTCGAGTTTGATGGAACTATTTTCACTGAGGAAACAAATGACAGTCACGTGCATGTGACGAATAGATGAACGATGAGTTGTCAGTAAGTTCGATACACATGATCGACATCTGCAAACGAGCAGCAACAACAGCATGTTGCTCTGTTGTAACGGTTATTTCTGCATTGCACGTACATTAACGCACGATGGTCAGTCTCGAATCAGAACAGTGCATTTTACTCGCGTATCCGTTTCTTGCCAATTGAGTACCGCAACCTACGCTATCTATTACTTATCAAGCCATGTTTCATAATTGGCAAAGAATAGTCTCATGATATCGTGATGCGATAATTCGACTGGTCAACGCTGTGATGAATGGTTGTGTTGATACCACTCATACGTTGACCTTCTCACTTTCTGACCAGAGATTTGCTTACAACTGTAGGTTCGGTGCTATCTCCGTCTGGACTTTCCATACAAAAGGTGAAACCGAGTGAGTTTCACGAAACTCAGACACTGTCTCTACACTGGTTCTCTTGACTGGGTTTTTCCCTAACATTATGCTCTGGCCAACTGAATGAGAAGATTTAAACAGTGTTAACTGTTACAGGCTATGCTAGCTTTTTACCCACTACTGTTTGTACCATCCGGATGGTATATTTTCTCAAGCACAATTAGGGTTAGACTTACACTTGTGACTACACTTATCTATTCTCTGTCTTGGACTCTATCAGTCTACTGAAATGTTTCTGTTCAAATACGGGAAATGTTAACATTGAAATTTTACCATCGTAAGGCGAAGAAGTGGAATACAAGAAAGCGATCACTCGCCAGATTATCTTCCATTATGTTGATTACCGCCTCAGCTTGCTGGTAAGTGATTTCCTTGTATCTTTGTGTGTTGCCTTTATGAACATCATCCGTAAGCCGGATGGATGAGTCATCGGGTCATGCAAGAATGAGTCAGACAGCCAGATGTGTGCGCATGAATACTACGGTGTGGCTGCCGGAACAAGGCACACAATCATCCCGCCACCTGCGAACAGTTGCTACCTCACATATGCGCCAAAGGCACCAACATTAGGCCTGTTGACCTCCCTATCAGCCTACCTTCAGCCAAACGATCAAATGAGGTCACTTCCGATAGCTGGCAGGTGCATTCTGCCTACTAGCGTTAAATAATTCTTCATGATTGCTTGTTCCGTTTTTCCATAGATGCAGACTGCATAGTACAAGTTCTATAAACCTGAGCATCTGGTCCATTTCTCCTAATACACATCCTTGAACCTATGAGGGGTGAATGAGAAGTTACCTACGGATCACTCTATAGTACTCTTCTAACTTGTGTTCATGCACTGACGTAATCACAGGTGTTATCCTCATTGACAGAACCGAAATTAAACATTCCGATGGGTATATATCTTTTTTGCAAAGTGGCGTCTGATTATTGGAGTTTCGTTCGAAAAGTCGTTGCAGTAGTCAGCGATATCTTGTCTTCCTTCACATGTCTTTCAAAAACCTGTTTTTTTTCGTGTGTGTTCTAGTACGAAGTAGTAATGCTCGGCTACTTTACAGCCATGAGAGAAGGAGAAGAAACAAAGCCTAGTTTCTAGTGATAAAATAAAGGGACTGATCCCGGGCTCAACAAGCGTTCAACATCAACGTGTGTACATCTTGGATTGGGAACCAAAGTTAGGGGGACAGCCAGGAAGCACTGCGGAGTTCACAGTTTTGTTCCCATACTTACACTTACCCCACAAACAACCCATTCAAACAATTACACTATTCTCACCGGTGAACTGAATGAGCCGTGATCTCTTTTGATATATCTAGCTACAGATTCTGTGAGTCACACGGGCTCCGAACAGGAAGATGAACTCATCATACAGTTATTAACTTACTGATAGCCATCATTTTCTATGTAGGCTTATCTTTCGTACACCATGGACCTCAAACCGAACACCCGAGACATCTGCAGTGTCTTCAGTATGGAGGACGATTTGGTCACAACTCTAGTATTTTGTCCAAACATCTTAAACTGTGTATCACTACAGACTACAAAAATAAATTCACTCGACCCATACTGTTAAATTTCAGTTTCCTAGCCTTGTCATCATCACCACAGGCAACATTACTTCCGTGATCGTTATTATGGCATAACTACCATATAACCAGAAGAAGAAGAAGAAGAAGAAGAAGAAGGAAAGCGAATCTTGTTTGGAAATAACAATGTGAAGAAGCCGTATCTGTCTCGAATAAAATTGATCAGTTCAAGCTTTATCGTCAGAGTGCATGCACCATAAATAGGGATAAGTACATTAGAGGGTTCCGGCAGCATGCTGTAAACGTACCCAAAACCTGAATCTAACAAGCCTTCGTTTTTCAATCATAATGACAGCCAGTCATAATTGTGTGAAGGTTCATCTCCTCACTGGTTGATAACCGTTCGTTTTTACTATGCATTGCTAGGCGACTGGCTCTCGAACTACACAACAGCCGCACTAATCTGACGAATATGGCAGGAATATTTTTAAAACATGCGGCACAAATGGAACAGTTGTATGCAGACTATTGTCTCAATTTTGACAGGTAAACTTCTGTGCACTGTTTTTCTTTGAACGTTGTATCCAATTCATCATTTTTTCATCTCGTCCACAGCTGTGTCACTGACATTCATTATTGATTTTGCTTTGTGACTAATCACCTTTGTGCAAGGCGTGTACACGCATCAAGTATTTTCAGTCTAAACGCACATATGCAATAGCTAACGTTCTCTTTGAAATGCTATTCATCCGGTTCTAGGTCACTCTTTCATGATCAAGAGGTAAGGCAAATGTCAGCTAAGGTTGTGTGATTGACTGATTCTTGTTTTACGACGTTACACTTAACAGATAGATCGTTCTGATGTACAATTTGGAGTTTTTTTTAAGTGAAACAATAATAATTAAGGATGAGATAGTCTTGGTGAATCTGAAGTGAGTTCACATCTAGATTCCGATTTGGTTGCTCAGTACTGTTGACCTCTATTCAGAGACCAAACTTGAGTAAAGTAGTACTTACAAATCTGACCAACATGGTATACCCTGCAAAGTATTTACCTTTCGGATGCATAAAGTTATTCCTGACTTGACAAAGATAGTTTCGCTACAGTGTAAAGCCGACTTTCCAGTCCTAGCAGTATAATCTCTGATGATACAGCAGACTGGTCTAGATTCAATAACAATGCTGACGGATATTCTGTCGGTGGTGATCCATGTTGGACTTCAATATAAGTAGGCTGCGTTTAGTCTGACATAGGTAGAACGGCGGCAATCTCGACATCAACTTACACCGCTATGACAAATATCCCTTATCAATAAATATAACTTTCTTTCCATAATCGATTTAAAACTTCCCGGATTGCTGACATCTGTTAAGTACTATCAGTAAACAGGTTTACCTCAAATGGCTTACGTAGCACGCTGTTTTACAGTGAACATTCTATATACCTTTCATTAAGAAATATTCTCCGAGGCAAGTGAATGTATTTCCTCAGCAGAAAGCGTTTTTTCTCCCACAAAGTTCGGCCATGTAAGTGCGATACCGTGGGTAAAACATAGTCACTTTATCAAAACAGTAAAGATTATCAAGACTTTTTAACATATTAATGCAAACCTATTAAAAACGTATACATCGGTTGACCTTGGTTGGCAGCTTACTGTGACGACGACGCAATAATTGTGCATCGATGACAAATCACGTGCTAAGTTAAACAGCGTGAATGTGTTTGCACCGTTTAGACTGAAAAACGGAAGAAAAAACTAATCATCCACTGCAAACCAGTAATGACTTCTGCGCAACAATGATTACTCGCTGTTCTGGATATAATGTCAGTCTACGGAGATCTGGAAAAGAACAGACTGATGAGGATTCGACTAACGGAACAACACTATAACTACTGTTATAAACCAATTTAACATCAAGTTACGAAGGTCAGGATAAGCAGTACTATTGAAATGTTGAAAAGACTATTAAATTAACGTTTGCTTTAGACAGCTAAGCAAACTTGTTCAGGCGTAGTTTGATCGGTTTCGATTTCCGTTGGGAGAGCCTTTAGTACACTTCATGTCATTTGAATGCCTTAGTTCAATAAATTAAGGCGCTTAGGTTTCAGAATGAAATTTCGTATATCCTCCACGCATTCATACTCACAAAAGACTGTGCTTAAAGAGTATCTGTTAAATCGCTTCAGTAAATTTAAAATAACTCACTCAATAACACGTAATCGACTTTTCCACTAAAGCCTATTCGGACGGTCGGCTTAATAGGATTACGTTCAGAGTGAGAAAATACGTAAGAAGAGTTGACCCGGGTGATTAAAACCTTTGTGGAAATACTAACGGAAATTACGCTAGAAATCCCTTCTCACTATGACTGTGAATTAATCATGTACTCTCAGTTCCCCAGCTTAAAGATGTACGGAATGGAACAAATCAAAACGGTCTCATAAAGTGAATACCAGTCAGCAGAATAGAAGTTCATTGATGAAACTGTATCAGAATAAAGGTTGGGACATGTGAAACGATAACTAATGCTGAAGTGAACACGATTACAGTCAAGATAAAAACTTAGAGTTAGATTCACTGTCTACTGTCATGTTGGAAATGTTCATAATTATTCTGAATTGCACTTAGCATACCAAAAATCTCAATAACTTCTACAGCATCGTTCGTTCGCTTTACAGAGCATACGATGGACTTTGATTTAACGTTGTTAAGGCGAAAACTGCTGAGAATCAATGGTTACACTAGATTCTAATAGAGGGTGCTGACAAGATTTTGCCTGGCCATATTGGTGTGTGAAAACTATTTAGGAGAGGATTTGTGTATCTTATTGACCTACCATTGTGTGGATAAGCTGGGTTTGGTCCGGGATGACTGCTGTACTGTTTCTCCCTGGGTAGGCTGGGTTCATCTCAGACCTCAGAAACGTTTCCTGTGTGGTTATCAGAGGTACGTTCCTTCAGTGGTATTACTTAATATGTAACTTCGTGTCTTATAAAACCAGTGTTTAGATGGGAGGATCTCATGTTTGAGGCTACTTCCCACAAAAAGGAATTGCACCGTTGTTTTTGTAGTAGCAAATGGAGGGACTAATCGTCAAGAGCAGCTGCATCCATCATTCACCAATAGTAGGACGTTCACTGGGTTGTTAACCGGTTCAGACAGGTCTGACACAACCAGTCGGAAAAGGTGAAATCTTTCATCATTTAGGGGTATCACTAGTTCAAATTATCCTAGGTCTGACCAAGTAAAAATTGCAACAATCTTTCCGGTTTCAAAGGGGCAATAATCTGATATAACTAACCATGTTGCCTGATCTGCGCGTTTCCCTTTAATTTCAACACACAGGCTTTAACCGGGACCGAATTTATATTTATTTCCTCCGAAGAGTTACAAAACGCCTTTGTTTTTATCAGTGTGTACACAGAATTCTACTTTTCTTTAATGACTTCTTCGATTAGGTCGCTTACTGAAACACTTCCGCAAACAGCTAGTCCAGGAGACCTTTTTTGGAGCCATGGTAAACGCTTTCTCGTTTACCAGTCGACCACAAATTGAATGATCGTTTTTGGCTCATGAAAAAGGGGGACGCAACGGCTAACGAAAGTAATTCACATAGTTTCCTGCATCCCTCGTGACTGCGACCCCAATGTCGCCCATCTGGATCGTGGATTCGATTCGCCAGCGAGCGTGATATTGATGAGATTGAACAAGTTCGAAACGGCTGTCCCCCAATTCGCTGGTAGCCACTGGTATGAAGTAGTTGCAAAAGATTCTCTCAATCCTTTCTGAGGCCGTAGTGGATACCTACTCGTTTGCAGCCTAATCAAAATAATGACTGACTCATCTCAATTCGTGTTGTGCAAATTGTGTTCCACAAAATTTCACGTTGCTTTTTTGGGCGCAATGATAAAAATGTAGGTTCAGCTGATGGATGGCAGTGCAAAGATGCTCGTTTACAGAGAATAACCTTTGATCCGTGCATGTGAGCTAGACAGTTCGATGGATTGTAAATTCGAGTATGACAAAAAATGATGATTATCATCATCCTATTATCACGTTGGACACCATAATTTGTTCGGTTTTTGACATTGACTAAATTTCACCACAACTAGATGGTCGATCGATGACGTGGTTCAGCTTCGTCATTACGACCGGCGTATAAGAGACTCAAACCAAAGAAGCCCACAAAAGGTCGACCCCATGGTTGACCAGCTTGTCAAATCTCCACTTAACTCAAAAGTATTGCAATCAAGCCATAAAAGTAGTCTCTGTATATCATGTACCACAGATGAGGCTGTTGTGCTTCCAACGATTTCGTTTACTTCACTTTATCTGCGGTAAACACAGATTCTTTATATTTGTTCATCTCCTGACATGTTAATATTATCTGATTTAATAACTCAATCCATTACATAAACTTTTGTTCTTTAAGTTAGCCATACCAGCACAACCACTAGAAGAACTAGGCTTGTTGTCTGTGTTTGGGTGACCGACCGATTGCGACACAGCAAATACGAAATTAATTACTAGGGCTAGTAATTTGGGATGTCAGTCAGTAGACAGTTCGGATTGTATGAGAGCCACCATGTACACACCTAAATCGTGAGTTCACTTGATTGCAAACCAGAGGAGTTTTAATGTTCTCACTAATTTTTGAGCATAATGATCAGGGTTATACAGAAGGACACAAATATCCTCGGCTGATATCAACATTCGGATTCTCATCGTGCGTACTCAGTCATTGAACACTTGGTGAAACGTTTGAATCCAACCTGCTAGGGTTAATGGGAAACAATATCACTTGAGACAGCTTGAAACACACCGATGTTCAACCATGCGGTGTGGTATTCTCTGGCTTGTAGTGTGAATAGTACAACATGAAAAACAAATAAGTATTCACAAAAACTGGTTGTGGAACAGGAGACTTTGTATTTGAGTTGTTACGCAATGACACAATGTGAACGGTAACTCACACATACCTGTGAGTTGAAAACTGAGTTGCTTCGGTTACTCTTGGTAACTTTCTTGTAATCACTTCCACCGTTGGATCCCCTTTGAAAGGAAGGATAGTAGACGTATATTTTTCATTTACAACATATGAAGCTTAGTTAGTCCGGACTGCTTGCATCATCTTCAAGAGTAAGCGTACTAAGTAACTCTTGTGTATATAAACCTCCTAGAAGAAATACATTCTGACTAGTAAAGCTTCAGTACTACACATTCTCAATGCTAGTCCTGTCGGATATTTTCGGAGATTTTGCTATATCTTAGCGGATTGTGACTGGTAAATTGGGTGCACTGACCAGTGGATGTCCATTCTCTGCGCACGTTTTGCCGTGCTGAACCGTCTTCCTTGCTCATTACGCTACGGTCCAGAAAACTTATCTCGCCTCGCCGTGCTGTGCCTCCTGAGTGAGTTTAATGTTGTGTTGCGTCGAGCCAGATGACGATAGAATACCGTTCGCGACGAAATCCTTATTGCTGACGAAAATTAACTATAGTCTGCATAATGTCTATAAATTATAAATCCCTTAATGGTCGTATCCAGTGGATCTTTGCAAACTATTTGGCTCTTTCCCAGTGTGATTACGCAGGTGATCTGAAGATGAAGTATCTAATGCCTACAGAATGAGGATGAACAGTTTAATCACGTGAATCACGAGATCCCAAAGTGAATTTATTTTACCCGCTTCCCTTACCTAATACCAGCTGAAATCAGTGCGTTCATATGCTACTGAAAGTCTGTGTGCTCAGCTGTAACCGGCTGGATGATTGTGGTTTACAGAGGATGGGCGAACTGTTTATTCATCTGCAGTTCATTTACATAACATTTTGTGTATGCCCTAATTAGCCCGCTTTTGTGTGCAATGTAGAGTCCTTCCCGTCAATTTGTCCTAATACTTTTTGCGGACTTTGTGTTTACACAGTAGTCTGGTATTTGCAGATTGACTTTTTTAGTGTTACAGTTCTACCTCTATTTCCCTCCGCGTTTCGCTTTATTTTTGTTCTGATCAATCGGCAATCGTGAACAGTTCGATGCACACTTTGAGCATGATGCAACGAGGATGTGCAAAATTTTGTGCTCGACTTATCGTGTTACAGCATGATCTACGACATCCGCTCTCGGTGGACACTTATCTACTCAAACCGGTTCAGCGAATTATGCGCTACCAGTTAATGCTTCAGGTAATCTTTTTCTACTTCTCATCAAGTGTTCATAGCAAACCGATTTGATGTTCTAAAGCTTTCAGCTACACAGTAACTTAGCCAACTTTTAGCGTTTCGCTGCGTTAAAAAAAATATGAATCTGAGACCGCCAAATACATATGTAAACAGAAAGATGTCGTAAATGCTATGATTATGTACACACAACTATAAATAGTAAATTTTCTAGGGATACTAAGTACAGCTAGTTGTCTACTGTCTGCTGATAGTTGTCGATCAAACTAAACGACAGTTCATAATCTTAAGTCTGATTTGAGTCATTTCTATCTTTAGTGATTGTTCATTAACTATACAATCTATGTGATAACCGTGTCACGTGAGATCGTGGTAACTTTTAGACATCGCCTTGTCGCTGGCAAGATTGGTATAGATTGTGACAGTTGGTTTTTTTGCAGAAACTGCAGTCGGTTTATCTGCCACATAAGCCTTTTGGATTCATCTTTGCCAACACTTCATGGATTCATCATGGAAGGAGTTTTTGTGTACACAACATTACGGCAATTTTTTCAACAAGGCTTTTTTGTCTTTCAGGAATGTCTGAAGCAGTGCAAGAATGTGTTGACTCAACTGACCTCCTCAGAAGTCGTCGACACTCTTGACGGATATGATCCTACCTCCAAGTTCGGCGGACTTTCGGAACTGCGTCAGTCAGAGGTCATGCTTTCTCATGCTTTGTCACGAATGATTCGGGTGAGAACTTATTAGGTAAAACTGATTTGATATTATATGATTAGAATTAGAATTAGAATCTAATCTCGATGGGTTGTAACAGAGTATTCGTAGACTGATTTGTGTGACAGGTCGACAAACTTCTTTTAGAGGGAAGTCGAATGCTATATCACTGAGCGAATCAAAGGACAACATTTGTCTGTAACAATGATCCAGAAGCTTTTCCAAATCGTTGTGTTCTTAAAATCACAACCAAAACACCACTGCTGTCTTCGGTTTGCACGCATTACGTGTACATGAAGAACGTATCAGTGGCGACTGAATACAGACAGAAATATGTACGGACGCTCGTCTGAACGGCATGAATGGAGGATAGACAAAGAGATTACCACCGGGGTAAACTGTTAATGAGGTTTATTATTCTTATCACAGGTAGTGTGTCGTAATCACACAATAAAGAAGTTGACCATTTCGATGGTAGGAACTGTCGCCAGAGTGTGCTTCGTAGTCGATGGCTTCGAGTGTCTCATGTAGCCATCTTCTTGCTTGTTTCCTCCATCGACCGCGTAAACTATTTGATTTCATTTATGGGTGTCAAATTAGGACACGTCTATAATCTGTTTATCGTACAGCTACTTGGAGTGGTCAACGCTTGTAGCTTTCTAGCGTCGAGTTCACTGTTTGTTGACTTATTCCCTTCAAAGCACTGTTCATCACAGCTGAACAACAAAAAAGAGTCTGGCACAACAGGAGGTGGTTTTGACCAAAACTGATAGACAAACATGTTTGTGTACGTTCAGATCAGTCCAAAACGGGAAATACATTCAGCTTGTTTAGTACTCAAGATGATATTCTTTGCTTGAATCACAGTTTTGTGGGGATCATCTGATCAGTGTTATGCGTGGCGTACCTTGAACCATATATCTCCTGTTGCTTTCAACACGGGAAGTAGGTTACACAGAGACCAGATTCACTTCATCTAATCACTCCGTCCCACACATCATTCCTCAGTTCTCTTATAGTTGCAGTGACCGAACTTCTGGTTGTTTGCATCAGCAGATAGCCGAATCCCCCCTTAAATGACTGATTCAGTTGATCAATCGAACAACCAAACGACTATATAGACGAACGATGAAGTCTGGGTGACTGATTGTGAAACATGGGTTAGAAACATATCATCGACACAATCAAATCCTTCATCGTGTTGTTACACCTTACTAACCTGAAATCTTTAATGATTGATTTGACTGTGGCTAAGATGGTCACTGCTGGACAGTCTTAACATGAATGAAACTCAAATCCTAAGCTTGCTTTCGAAAGGGCTAGCTTGAAACTCTGTGCGTATGCGGAAGCTCCTACAGGCCGTCATTTATGTTGTAACATGCAGACCGGCCGTTTCTGCTCTACTTGTCCGTTATACTTACGGACCAACTGCGAGGCAACGTAGAGACACCGGGGACAGCGTTCTTCTAAAGTAGGGGTTCCAACAACAGTCCCGTAAAAGGAAGCAACAAGAAACAAGCATGAGCCAGAGGCCCAGTAAGCCATGCACATGACTTACACAAACGAAAACGAAAACGGCGACGGAAGCACAATAGCACGCCCTGTTACGCAATTCAAATGCAACTTGTGCGCGTTTGTTGGTTTCGACCGCACGTTACAATATTCAACATATAGCAATCAAACTTCCCTACTATCTATCAGTACTCTAACCACCACTCAGCAGGTATATTAACCTCTGTGATTTCAATTGCATGAGAAGTCTTAACTGGTTCATGGGCTATAGTTAACATGCAATAAGTGTGTCTCCTCTGGAGAAGATCGGACAAATTGACACCATTCACAAACAAATATGGCTGAGCGTTCGCATATGGCTCTTCGATCGTGCCAAGTGTGAGATCAATGATACATCGATCAACACGGTTGCCGTACGAAGGCGTGACCGGAATTGAAATCCCGGCCTTGTCAAAGATATGCACTACTGACTAGCTGTGAAGAGACTGAACCGTTAAGCTAATTCATCATTTTGGAACAGACTGAAGGAAAGGTTTAGGTGAATACGGAAGTTGACTACTCATCTCCGACACAGACATGTTTGGTGTTTTGATATGATGAGCAGTTGATTGTACAACTTATCTTCTGATCAGTTTTCATGGCTATTTGTGGAGACAACTAGATTTATTTGGCTTAGCAACAGTTTGGTCAGAGAACATAGTGGAATTTATTTTCCTGAACCATCACACATGATACAACTTCTCAACACATGCTTTACTATCTCAGACGTGTGAAGCGCTTCGTTGTCAGCTGCGTGCATTAGTGTGTATAACAGGCGGCTTTGGGTAAAACTTATACAAACAAGAGATTAGAGGATGAATTCCACTGTTATGTGTGACGTTGGCAAATCAAGACGCTTAATCATCTAGTTTGTTACAAATTTACAATATGATCGTGAAGATCACGCGATGACATGGAACATAGAATAGGAGAGTAGTGACGGAGGGTCATCAGGAAAGGAACATGTGATAATTAAGATAGCTAGACCGAACCTTATTAAAAACGCTCACTCGCTGTTCACATTCGATACACTTCACAACAGTCTCAAAGGGGTACGGGGAACAGTCAACAGGACAAATCGCATGCCAAGCATCCATGTAGGTTTCCCATGTTCATCGGCAAGTAGAAGCAACAAAGCTAGCGTGAGAAATACCACACTTCATCCCCAACAGTGGACCAAATTTGTCTGAGACAATGTGCCTTGGTTCACTCTCCATAAACCATACTGTTGTGCCAGATGTGGCTAATATAGATAGGTTGGCTAAACCATACATACACGCAAATACACATATCCAGGTGTGAAACATTTTCACTGCTGTCGGTTTCCATGATTCATAAACTTTCGTTGTACAAGTTAAGGTCGTAGTTTTGTGTTTTAACTGCGATTTATATCTGATTCTGCCCCCACTTGAATCAGATTGCCGAGTATATCAATCAGCGTAAAGCCGATTACGATCTGATCAATCATCTCGGTACTTTGCACTTGAACATGGACGACTTGGGCGACCTGTTATTGAAAGGATATTTTCGAGTGCTTGGCAAAAAGACTCGACGTTTCGTACTTCTTTTTCACGGAGCTGTTGTAGTCTGCAAACTGGTGGTCCCAATCGTTCCAGCTAATGATTTGTGCGCCCAGTCGTTAGTCAACGTCGGTGGTGTGAATGAGGTGAAAAACGAGAGTAGAAACTCACTGGAAGTACATGAAGTTATTAGGGTGAGTTGCTTGTCTGTTTTTATTATAGTGTAAATAATATGTATTGATTTAACCGCTTTTCTTTAGTCTCTATTTCTCGCTAGAATTTGTAGGCCTGCCAGGCTTTCACCTATGAAACAGCGGAAACTCCCGTCCGTCCTTCAAGGAGCTAATGAACATCACCACGATGCATCTGGTTTTGTTCGAACGAGTCGCAACCCCTTTACCATGTACAGAAGACATGGGGCAGTTGTTAGCATTTTAGCACTGCAGTCAGTGCGACATTAGTTCATCTGGTGGAACAATCGAAGCGGTTAAAATAAAGTGTAGGAAACTGTGGCAGCAGCTCGAAGTTAGTGATCCGTGTTCTTCGAATCCGATAACTTGGCAAAACTTTGCTTTGTGTCTGCTTGCCCAACTATTCACTTCACAGTTATGAATTAAGCTAGGGGGTATGGGGCGATACTATAATGTGAGGGCGCTGACAGTTTGTTCTATTAGAATTGGACGAACCAAACTGTTGAAGCATGTCACCAATTATAGTTGTTTATAGTTGATGAATGGCGCCGATGAAAATTTTGGTGTTCGTGTTTGGTTTATTGTTGTCTAGTATAAAAAAACACCTCAGCGCTATTGAAAACCGAAGCTTAAAGCAGCTACGTACAGTCGGAAATTGCTCGTAGCAAGCTCTCATAACCCGCATCGATTCCATGCGTTGTGCAAAATTAATGTCATCATTCGTAGGTTAAACGTAAATCACGTTTGATTGTAGCTCCCAAAATATAAACTGTTTTAGTCAACTCACAAGGAAGCTTAACATTTTAAGATAACCTCTTTTAGACATCAGTCGGAGCTCAAGCACTGGAACTGTCAGGCAAGCGTGGTTTATCATCAGAACTCAGTTGAACTCTTTTAAGAACCAAAACTGAATCAATATTTCTAAACATCTGTCAGCAAAATTTTATCACCTGACCAAATTTGAGGGAGAGGAAGTATTTCCTTATCAGTTCTAATCGATCACCCAGTGATCAGCCAGTTTGAAATAGTTGGCTTCATTGATCCTTCGCAGTAGTATGAAAGCCTCATTTCCTTCTGTCATCACGAGTGGTGTAACTTGACAGAAATCAGTAGAGGTGTCAGAGTGTTCCGCACTGCAGTCCAAGTTGTTTTCTGTCAATCTAATTACGACTTTCTTTAGTTATGTAGATTCTAGGATGAAGATTCCAGAAGGTAACAATCAAGTTTGCGTGCCATTAAGGAAAATATGTCACTGTCACAGATCGGGATACGTAGGATGCATCAGTTTTAAGGAAACCTAATATAATTAGTAAAGTTGTCTAAATCGTTCTACCTGGAATCAGAGTGGTATCGGGGATAGCAATGACAGCAGATTGAAATTGATTTAAGTTCCGCAGATGTACTTCAACAATCCAAGTTTGAGTGTCTCATTTCCGGCTTTGGAGATGTGCTGGCCTATCTTGAACAGTGCTCCTATGACCTACAGGTCATCACGATAACGGTCAGTTTGAAACCGTCAAATGGTCAGACTGTGTAAAACGTCATAAAAAGAACTGTGCTATGTCATTTTTTATTCAAATAGTATTCAAATTAGCTAATGATTTTGTGAATCTAAAGGGAATTTTCAGTCTTTCACATAATTACATTTTCACCAAATAAGGGGTAAGTAAATCAGTTAGCCGTCTTCTTACAGAACTACAGGTAAACTTCAATTTGGTGTACAGCCGCACTCAGCATTACACAGAAACCTACTGGTTCATTTTTGTAGTTATTTCATAAATGACTAGACTGGGTTTGTGCTGAAGTCCAGTTAGGTGAACAAAAACAGAAGTGCAACTAAAAGACTTTCTCTGAAGTTGGCTAAAAATTTGCAACCAATTTTAGAAGCTTTCGAATTTATGCGGTGAATTATGCTGGGTATAGCTGGGGTCGTAAATTTAGCAGACACTGTAAAACGGTGAGAAACGATAAAACGAGATATAGTGTGTTAGAAATCCCCTGGCACACAGAGCACACAAAAAGTATTCGACCAAATCTGTGAAATCCGTACACATCAAATCTGGACAACCAACTGGTAGACAGCACATACACACAGAGGTAACACGTAAACTCTGGTGAATAGACTGGTTAAGTGACTTGGGACGACTGGGGGAGAGATGGGAAGATGTAAAAATGATGGCATTCTGACTTTGGTGAAAGCATCATAGATCATACTCTGTCATTAGCTAATGCAACCCCCAGATAAATAGTAACAGGAAGTCATTGTTTACACCGAAGGATAAGTGATCATTCCAACCTGTTCCCATTAATGACACTTAACAAGTAGAACAACATTACGGATACTTTTAAGGGTGTTGATAGAGAAACGCTGGTACTGTGATTTGGAAAAGCTTTTATGTTGATCACACAACGTCTATAGAGCTTACATTCGATAGTAGACTGTTATTAAATTAGAGAGCGGTACTGTGTCAAACAGTTGTGACCGAAAATTTAAAGACAATATGTCAGCCTTGTCTAATATGAGGCAATTGGTTCAGTGGTCAACAAGCTCATGCCTCAAACAAGTGGTCCGGAGTTGTCCTCCAAGTCATTGTTGGGATATGTACTACTGGGGGATTCTAATCGAAGAACGGAACTCGAGTCTAGGGACTGATGTGCACCGTCAGCCTAAATGCTAAGTGCGGCTTCAGAATATATACAAAGTCTATTTAACCTCCAAAAGGCAAGATGATTGATATGTGGTAGAAGTGTTCAACTTACAGCCCGCCTACACTGACTGGAGTTCGGGCATTCTGACCGGACTTCAGATAACTAGACGATTGACCACCCTGTCACGTTTGTTGACTATCCGATCAATACTTACCTTTCCCACTACCACGGATATGCAAAAAGTTATGTCGACCTGCTCTTGTGTTTCCGACTTCGGTCAACTACAACTTCAATGTTGTTGTGGGAATTGCAGCACACGTAATATGTTTTAATTTGAACGAAATAGTCATTCGAAAGAGGAGTACTGGTAATTGCTAGAATTGTATCACGGGCCATCGACCTAAAATAACGCTCCTCGTTCCATCCCAATACTTTTTACCTAGGTGGGGTGAAAAATGTGAACAAAAAGGTGGAACCGAACTTAACGATACTCACAACGGATTACATGGTAAAGATAAGTAACCAAATATACCAAAGGCGAAAAGCAAGGATGAAGCTACCAAGCCGGCTAAATATCGAAAGCCAACAGCAAACGGCCAATCAGGTTTAACGCCAGAAGTCAACCTTACTGTAGTAGAGGAGATTGGGCATTCATCAAGCTCTATCAATCTCGTCGCTAAAAACTAGACCTTCAAACTTTTATACATGAATCATGCCACACTCTCCCGTAACGAAACGTTTGTTGATCCCTCTGGAGGTTAACAGAGTACTATCAATTAAACTTGTTTAGAACTGAGAACGAATTATTAGCGCTGTTCAGGACCGGCGGACATTGCATTAGTGGCTGCTTATCATTGGCCGTTTCAGATATGGCGCTCCAAGCAGAGTGGACACGTATTTCTTCAGGGCTGTCGCGGATTGGTGTGGAAATGATATCTGCCACCGTTTTCGTGCTTCAACTGGGGATCACCCTCTAAACTAGTTGAAGTGGGACACATCTCCAAACAACGGGCTTCCTGGTCTTGCAATCAACCAGTGCAGCCTATATATATATATATATATATATATATAGCCAGACGAATAACTGAACAACGAATAACGAAACTTCTCAGTCAGGGTTGAAACGTTCCACTAAACCAAATTATTGATTGCTTGCGAGTTATTCTATAACTGCAAATAACTTTTTCAGCCCAAAATGATCCGGCAGTTTACTGTTTGTAGTACAGTATCTACATTTCGGGCGAAAAAAATTGAGGCTGGATTGTCGAATCGTCGTACAGTGATGGATGTCATCCTGTTTTGATCTTAAGGATGTTCACAGACTCATGAGTATAATAAAACTTCTTATAGATTACACAATAATTCGCACACAAATGTTGGTCAGCCGGTATTTAGCAATAAGATTAAGGGAAACTGGAGAAACTGTCTGAGGAAGGGAATTACACAGTGTGACTGGATAGACATAACAAATCCCGGCGAGATAATCTTATGGATTACCGAACAGGTAGAAGAAATGAGAAGAGGTGCACATCTAAACTGTTCCCCGGAATGATACTGCCAGAAAAAACAATGGGACAGACAGGATTTCTGCGGAGCTTGAAAACCCGAGGTTAAGACTAGGCTGACAACTAGGCGAGTAATCTTGTTTTGAACACTATTTACAGGGGGGGAATGTGTTGGATCCCCCTCAGCTGTGTGAGTAACACCTCAGGAAGACACAATATGAGCGTTTAAAAATTACGGGTTGATTAAAGAAATTTGAAAATTTGCGGGTTTCAAAACTGTTATCAGTATTCTGCGGCCAGAATTTTAATGTGACCGCACCAAAATAAACTATGTGCAAGAGATAATCGTAGAATAGTTGTGTGTGTGGATTACGGGATAACTTCGGTACCAAAGTTTAGCAGAGCTGATGTGGATTCTGAAGAGAGAGCGAGAACCTTATATATTGACCCGGTAGGATCAAAGATTACGTCAAACATAGGTCCTCATTCTAGAAGTTGCATTAATTCATTCTTCCGGGAGGTTTGATCGAAACACAAGTTAACGGGAGATGCTAAGATTCCGAAGGTTAGTTAGCGTAAGCGACGTAGCATTTGGTTCCTGTTGCCACTAAGGAATTGTGGGGAACAGGAAGAGATACAAAAGACGCCGTTGATAAACAGCTCACTCACAGCGGTAGTAAAACGTAGCCATGTGGAAATAAAAATGCTTAGGTTTCTTGAAAACAACATGCTGTGCGTAAAAATCGACTTTTGATCGACTGTTCGTCGTTCAATGGAGTTCACTTCAGTTCTTTCAAATTATGAGACTCTGTTCCACCCATTCGTTCATTTAAACAAGGGATTCCTAAATATTCTATCCTAAAACCTCTCTTAGAGTGGAATTCGTTCTTATTTTTTCCATGAACTATACCTTTTCCAGTTGAAGATGTCTCGATATCAACTTAAGATGCCGCAGATAGCTGGTTCCAGGCAAGTTAACTTGGTATACTCCCGGCACATGGCATCTTGTCACTCTGTAAGAGCCAGCCAATCTCTGTGTTGTTCAGCCCACCCGTGTGCACATTAGCCGCATGGCCCTGTTCGCTGTCGTATTTCAGCTAATTCACTTTGGACATCTTGAATCAACACCAAGATATTCTAAAAGGTAATCAATACACTTTTGCACGTGACTGGAATGCCGGGTAATCGCGCAAACTCGACTGTTGTTAAAACCACAGTAGAGTAAAAGCTAAGTCGATTTCGGCTGTTCTAGTCGACCGTAGACAACATATGACAGTTGACTCATACAATCTGTATTAAATCTTATACGAAACTGTGCAATTTGGCTGTTTTACAGGGTTTCATTATACTCCTTGATAGAAAATTCCTTTGGTTCTCAGTTGGACGGTGACGTTTTGGTTTGGTTATTTTCGTAGAATCTTCTGGAATACTTCCAGTCCAGTACATTTTCTTGCAAAACCAGCCAACATTAGGCTCAGTAGTGACGCGTTAGTTATGTATTCTACAAGTGTTATTCAATAAAAGTTAATAGTAACCATTCCTTGTGTTGTATACTTTGTGTATCTCTGCGTCGATTATCACTTTCTATAGTGCTTCGTGTATTCATCGTGTCACTTGTATATCGCTCACCATATTTCTGTGGACGGTATATTATCTTCATCGCTGAATGCACACATTCAAACTAGTCAGTTCACGTCACAACACAAACTTGCTGGAAAGATCTCAATAACCATGGTATCTGGATTACTTCGTGTAGGTTTTCGGATTGCGCTCGTTTCCTCCTCCCCAAATCCATCCAAATTCATCTGACATAATGAGTTAAAAATGAAAACATGTTTTCCGTGGTCTGCTTTCATGCGTCGTTAAATTTAGACCATACACTGATTATTATAGCTAGCTTCATAGGGTATATCTACCTTTTCTCACACAGGCAACACGAACTGTTTCGAAAGGCGCATTTCGTGAATGAGGTCATTTGATAGGGGGAATTTCTTCTTAGGGTTTAATTTATGTTGTAAGGAAAACGTTTTAGTACTTTCAGTTTCTTTCCCTCAAATGTCTGCGACACCCAACTCTCGCACTTATCTCAGTGTACAGTTTCTGCTTAAACCTACGAATATCCCGTATATCCTTGTAAGAAGGAATGGTTTTTTCAACAATTTTATGAACAAATTTTGAGCCATCTGAATTGCTACTCATGTGAATGCCGAAATTGATTACGCGATTTAAATCATTTCAAGAACATCCGATTACAAATTCGTATATATCATCACCAAAAAGAAACTGAAGGATAAATCTTATTCTTCAATTGAATGTTAACAGACAACAACAAACCAGATTGCACTACTATTCTGCTCAACGTTCACGTAAATAGCCATAATCACCTGTATAAAATGGTCTATTACGGTCTGTAAAAACGAAAATTGTGTACAAATGGCTTTTGCCCTACGTTAACAGCTCAGTGAATTAAAGAATGATAGTGATTTGTGAAGGGGAGGAATAAATTGCCCACTAGCAATAAAAAGTGATGGTAATTGGTACGTTGCCTTTGTCTATTTCAAATTTCTTTACAAAATCAATAACAGTAATTTTGAATACTGATGAGTCGTAGGGGATTTTGGTTTTCATATAGTTTGAACATCACCCACAATTGACAGCAGCTGTCGCATTCCCAGGCAAGGTTTCACACTACGTTAGTCTACCAGGTGGAAACCCTTAAAGACGAAACAATTCGGCTTGTAAACCACTTTTGTTGGGCACGTAATTTCTGTGTTAATTGCCTCTCTCGAAAAAAGGACCCCTCAAAACTGTGCGGGAATCACACTTTCGAGCTCAAAATGATCCCAGTCCAAACGGGGCGACAAATTACCACAACCTTCTTGAACCAAACCCAGATTCGTCACTGACTGACTCCAAGGTGACCACTGAAGTATATAAATCTGTAAGCGAGCAGTAGTCTTTGAGCATCACTCTGGCAGGCTAACTTCCGATCTACCAAAGAATCTAATGTAGCCCTACCAAACCAACGCACATCATATGATATCTGGGATGTATGCATGATACTCTCTCACATCTGTGAGTGCAGGGCATATCAGGTATTTTGTTTTGGAATCAGAACATCTCAAATTATTGACTCAGCTGGCATAACTTTGAGGTGAACTAAAGACCTCGACTTCTGAAAACAGCGATAAACAACCTAACCACCTAAACAATTTGTTGAAGCTTTCGAAAAAAAGACAACTAATTTAATGGCAATGTTTAAAACGCAGTCGTATCTTATTCGAGACTAGTAGTCACACGCGTTGTATGTAAGTGTCTCATTCACGGTAGAAAGAAGAGAATTCAGATTTTCACCACAAATGATGGCTGAATCACAGAAGACTAGCGAGGAAATATTTGTATCTTTTTGGTTTAGTGTAATCCATTATTCTCCATCAGTTGACAGAGCGTGTTCACATTCCGTTTGTTTGGCACTGTGGGTGTCCCAACTGCCCACTACAATTAAACTGAGAGTTATTAAGAAGATCTGAGAGTGAGGCGACAAACATATGTAACGTGTTCTTGTACGACCCACATGGTTGTTACCGGTAACCACTTAATTCAGTTTACTCAACTGACAAATTTTAGTACAACAAATAATGAATTCCTTTAATCTGCACAGAAGTTGAAGAAATAACCTAACATGGAATTGCGTAGTACAAGTGATTAGAATTGTATCACTTTAGGATCAAAATCAAACGACAGTGCAATTGACTAGTGTTACCCGACCAATAGATGAGATCATGACAGTAGCCTATTTCCAATTTCAGTTTACAACTCGTAGGCATTTAGTAATCATGTATCTTTGTTTCTTTTCTACCATGTGAACCAGTTACAAAATGGAGACAGACTAGACATCAGTACGTATCTAAATCCACAGATCATGAGTACAGTGCAGTGAGTATTACTTAGTTCAAATTCTTGATTGCTGTAGAGTCGCCCGCTTTAGGTTTAACTGTGCCTGGCTTATGAACAACAGAAACGTGTGAAAAGTTTGTGTCCCGTCCTGTGTAGGTTAGTAGTATAATTATGTCAACGTTGGCCGAATTTTTTGGATACACTGAACGAAGTGTTATCTGCTTGTGAAGAACAGCACTACTGCCTACTTCAGTGAAAACCTAACAAGTAGTTCCCACCCTCTCTTTCTTTATAAAGTCACAGGTGGACTTTTCTATCCCCCTGGTATATTTGTTATTATGTTAGGCTTTCTGTTTTGCCGATTTGTAATAAACCTTTTACGCTTTATTTTGTTATTCATTAAACTCATTTCTCCCTTCCAAGTTGGTTTCCTATCTCTCACCTCTGTAGCAATATTTGATAGTCTCAGATTTAGGTCTTTTCTCACGTCTGATTTGTCTTCACTACTCTCTCACAGTGATAACTAGTTTGTCTGGTCTTAGGATGTTTCTTCGTAGGAAGAAACACATTGTCACTAAAGGTAATCACAAATTGTACCTAAGTTATTAATCCTCAGTCGGCTTTGAGTACAAACGGACTAATTGTTTGTTTTTGTTTACCCGTATTTTCTTTATTCCCACCCACTCCCTTGCTCAATTAGTGTGACGAACTCATGCTTATAGAATGCATCCCCAAAGACCCGCTGGCCTTTCACATCCTCCCATTCGGTAATCCCAAATCTCAACACACATTACAAGCTCCCACCGCTGAAATCAAACGGGTTTGGTGTCGTGAGATGAAACGATTGATATTAGAACACTATAATGCGGCCATTCCAGACAAAGTTAAAGCCATTGTATTGAATATGTCCGAATCAGGTGCAATGAAAACTGGGTTTGTTCCGTCCATTGGTATATCCGACGAGATCTCAGGGAAACCAACCTGTTCTTACCACACTGCCAATCGAAACCGATCGCTGCCACTACACTCAGACTCCAAAGACGAAGAAAATGGAGATATTTGCTGTCGTCCATGCATACAGAATAGTCGCAACAATGTCCACTCAAGATGTCATGAATCTTTGCAGTCAGCGTTTCCAGGTATTTTGACGTAGTATATCAGTATGCACGTTTCATTGTCCGGCAAATTGCTTTCGTTATAAATTGGTAAAACCATCAAAATAAACTTGTTTCCCTTGTTGTTTACACTGATGCCCTGTTGCCTTTCACCCAAGTTAACACTTTTTTGGATAAACTTCTAAGCATGACTCCAGTGCAAATGACCGTAACAACTGCATAAACTTCGTGACATCCTTCAAATAGCCCTTTCAATCTTTCTTCACCCGTAGATTCTCTTCATCTCTTTTAGTCTCAAGCTCATTGGTACTCACCGCAAACCTGATGTCATCATCCGTTTAATATGACATGAACGATCAGGAGCACAACACACTCATTGCAGTGGGATTGTTTACCTTCGACCTATTTGAAAGTAATTCTACCATTTCCTGAATAGTAATAGAGATCTAACGTTCTAAAACATTCTATGATGTTGGTTTGAGACAAATTTTGACCACAGCTTTATCCGAAACATGGTGTGCATAACATGAACCTAAAACATTGATTATCTATGAGAAGTATGGGTGTCATGCACGATGTGTTATGGCTTACCTGATTGGGAATCCACATAATCAGTTAGATATTTGCGCAAAAGCCTGTTTTCCATGGCTGTTTTATCTGTTCATTTAGTGTTATCTGCACTCAAGTATTTCGCTCACCAGAAGTCAAAACGTGACGAACAGGCTGATTTTCAGTGTTTCATCTTCAGGTGAAATAGAACACAATAACTAAAGTTATTTGGCAAGCCAGGATTGTTTGAAACCTATTACAGTGTGAGTCTGACAAATATTTTCACAGAGATGATTGGACAAACGAGGCTAGCGGGAATTATAGGACAGTGCGTACTGAACTAACGGTGTGTAGATGACATTTTCTTGCATCGTTGATAGCAACACTGATACCGATTCCCCAATATCACTAGTTAACTCAACTCACAGAAAGTTGAAATTCACTATGAAAGCAGAACAGGACGGGAGATTGGCTTTTCCTGAAGATTTAATACTGAAACATCCAAATGGATCGATTAAAGGAGGCATATATAAGAAGTGGACATGGAATAGCCAGTACATCCATTTTCACAGCTTTGTTCGATTGAAGCAGAAACGGAACTGGATACGTTGCCTAGCAAACCGAACCCACAGAATTTGTACCAATGACACGCTAGACAAATAACCTAAGCTGTTCTGTGAAACATTTCGTGCTAATGGATATTCGAACAAATTCTTAGCTCGAAATATGCAACAAAGGAAACCGCAAGACTGTTAAATATCTTTCGCGCGGAAGACCACCTACAGGAACTGTCTTACAAGAACGAACTATCAAGTGCATCGCTGACTAGGAAGCTCAACATGGCCCTGATGAGAATGTTTTATGTTGCACAACTAAGACAGTCGTTCATCCCTAAGCTAGTTGTACGCCTTCACCTGAAAGACACAGTGCTCAGTAGTGCTGTATCATTTTGTACCTGCTCATTTTCCCGTTCCTGCCGAACAGTTGACACTGGCTGCACAATAAAGCGTTTGTCAGAAAGAATACACAATCACCATCTTGTTTGGTTGACGACCTGACAACAACGAAAGGTTTCCAGCACAATTTTGGCCCACCTAGTCGACTGGAGTCACAGAGTTAGTGTGGTTGTCGCACTTAACCTAATCTACCTCATCACATGTGTTTACACCAGAGGCGTGAAATTTCGTGTAGTGGATGCTGCGGAGGCTGCTGGAATCCCTTTGTGAAACCCTCATCTGCACTATCGGAAGTCATCTGCTCAAGCTTTGAAGTTACCATGATCTGCCACCGTTGAAACAGTTGACGCGGTACCACAGTAACCATGTCCGTAATCACTAAATAACACTAGATTCACACTGATATTAGGCTCCATGCAATCCTGACCTGATGATTAATTGCATATTGTGTGTGTTGTATTTGGTCCACTGATGACGCATTGAAAACGATCTTGTTCACCAGGTTTTTACTTTTGATGAAATTTCCGAGTATATTTGAGCAGTTGAAACAATCCAAAGATTACGGTTATGAATTTGTATCTGGAGACAGAGATGGCAGTTCAGTAATGTGTATGACTAGTCTTATCATGCATGAGAGTGGCAGTGGTTACAGTATGTTATGAGCTACTGCCAATAGACGTGAGAAGCAAGAAGCGTACATACACTTCGGATAATTTTTACAAAACTGACGTCGATGTAGCCAGGGACGAGTTGGCGGTTTTTATCTGGAGAGCTCATTAAAGATAGTGTTTGCACTGCGGAGGTGTTCGACCATGGGAAGTTTAGGTAGTAAAGTATGTCGATACACAGCTATATTTTTTTTGGTCTAGACGATCGCTACTCGGAAAACTGTTCTGGATGGAGAACACTGCACGCAGCATATATTTCGTTGCTACCAGCTGGCTATCTTGATAGTTAAATACTTCTAGTGAGTAAGGTTATAGACTTTCTAATTATGAAAACCATGACTTCAGATAGAGTCGAACTAGTGATAGGAACCAG
The DNA here is from genome assembly GCA_013368495.1 of Paragonimus heterotremus. NCBI lineage: Eukaryota > Metazoa > Platyhelminthes > Trematoda > Plagiorchiida > Troglotrematidae > Paragonimus > Paragonimus heterotremus. Next base: position 17,760 of record LUCH01000946.1, on the reverse strand, counting down.
TGGCCTATGTGTAACATCTGCTGTACTATCTCGGATGCGATGCGGAGACAGCAGCCCAGAAGTTTCAGACCACGACTATTAACCGAAATTCCTGCTGCTGACCATCAAATATTTTCTAAAAGATGAGCTACTTATATTTTGTTAGTAGCTCAACTTGAATTGGTGTGCTGTCTTCTCTTTGTGCTTCAAACCACATCAGTTTGCTAGCCATTGGACTGTCAGGACAATCTCCTGAATCTGCGATTCAAAACTGTTTTTGTCGTATTTCCGGCTTTGACAGATATAAAATACATGGTGGTTCGTTCCACTGGATTATCAATCAGACGCTTCTTTCATATGTTCTTCATGTTACTAAACAACTGTTTTTGGTGCATAATTTTATTTTACCTGTACTCTCACAATTTGGTTTATCCCCCTTTTACCTAAGCAGGTGAGTCCACAAACCTCAGAGACTTAGATACACATATCGACCGTACAAGGACCTTTACTGCGGATTGTTTTTCTAAAAAGCCGGTCAACAGGAGCATTCCGCCTACCTGCTTCTCTCATGAGACTGTGGATTCAGTCCGCCATTTGGTAAACCGAACCAGTGATTCAGCTGTCGGTTCCACTACCGTGATAACCCGCTCCTTGTCTACGTTTTCCACTTCTTCATCCACGTCCACGTCATCCACCGACCAATTCAGACTGGGCGACACTCCTGAGGTGGAACGAGATTTCCGATGTATAGCTGTAGATATCAACGAGGAGCAAGTGCGCAATTTGTTGGGTTCGCTTCCGATCTCTTTGCCTCACTTATCGACTTCAGCGTCGGCTTCCGCAAGCTTGAATCAGATCCATAACGGTAGGTTATTAGGTAGCCACCGAATTCATATTCACAGATGATTATGGTCCTTCCACAGATCATTGTTTCACAGAGGATGCACGTTTGCTCAAAAACATCACACCCAAAAGGGTTCAGTCTGAGTGACAACAATGGGTTTGAGTTTCATTGTTGTCAGAACTCATCAGCGGTACACATAATCGTCCCACTCCGAAGTAGAATTCAGATACTGAGGTTTGCGTTTAAGTGCTACTCATTTCGCCTCACGGTAGGCATGCTCGAACAACAGAATGCGTTAATGTGGGTGATGACAGTGATGCATCTAAACTAGATCATAACTGTTTTTTTTAAACAAGCATTTTTTTCAGAGTCAAAATTCTGACTTCATATATGTCCTCAACTAATTGCACTCAAGTGCGACCTACACTTTCTCATTGCTATATGCTTTTGGCTGGTTTATTTTGACTGAAAGCTCTAAAGACTCTAGTTTTATTCTGGTTAGTACTCATTAGAAATGCACATGTTTGTCCGGATCGAGGGTAGAACTCTAGTAGGTTACCGATTGGAACCGATACAGTAGTTACTGTTCTCCTATGTAAAATAAATATGACCGTCTGTGAATTGCACACAAACGAATGTGCCTGGATGTTTGGTTACGATAATTTGATTATATCTAGTGGAGCATGCAATAGCCCATTAGTAATGACTTCCGATTGTTGAGTACGTAGTCGTTTAGATTCGGTCTGCCCAACAATATACAAACCACGATTAACTCCGCCTACCACGTGACAGCAAACGCTTTGTAGTGATGTAAAATCTTTTTTCTAAATATATTTTTCTTACGCTTATCATGAGCTCAGTGAAGTACCTAGTGGTCATAATAAGCACCTTACAAAGAGGGGCAACCGCAGTTGTGCCCCAGACTTGGTTAAAAATAAACCATCAGTAATCTCTAACATGGTTTAAACTCTGGTTCTTTTGTGAATAGGTAAGCCGAACAATAAACTTGAAATGTGTAGTCACACATGGGTGATCACCGACTTGTAACATGCGAACTTCCAGTCTGCTTACCAATACTGTGACCAATGCTAGATGCTGTACTGTGCAACACCTCGTGTATCTCCCACTCTAAGTAAGCATTATGGCCAAGTAGGTTAGTCCACCATCCCTATGTGCTACAAAAGTTGTGAGGTGTTTCTACTATTTCGGATTGATCCTCCGTTCTACTTCAGTTTTCCTTATCATTCTACGTTTTAGATTCTTTTGTTTCTAAGTCGCTGGACAAAGCAGTCTACAACTGTCGAGAAAACCATTTCCTCACGATTGTTCCCGATGCATCTAAATACCTATAACTTCAATGTTTAGCCTACCATCTCGTAACAATCCTACAGCTTAGCGAAAAACAGCCTTTCCGAATCCACTGCGTTATAGCAAACCGCTCAACATCCTCAACTTTGTAACTGAACACCTACAATACTAATCAGTCACTCAGTCATCAGCGGATGAACACAGATGCAGACTTGACCTATTCAATCCATCTTGCCAGCTCTCTGGAACGCTTGGCCATCAGAATCATTGTGGTGGACTGTAGTTGCGCTCGGTCCCAAACTGTTGTTTCGGGTCGGCTATTGTTTGCTACATGCTGATAGGTTATGGATATGCTTCACTTCTGTTTATTTAACACCAGCGTTTTTTCATTCTCGTTTATACTACTGCTGATTTCGTGAAACTGAAACTATATACCGGCGATTCTCTTGATCCATCCAGTGCAGATTCAAATGTACATGCCTTCAACTGCCTCTAGAGCATAACCTGCCAATGAATTCTGTGAATAGTATGTGAGCAAGGACCTCATATATTTGTTTTCAAATTCTTCAAAATTGGTCACTATCGGGTCTTTAGAAAGGTAGCTACTCATCAGCGTATGTCACGTAGAAAGGCATCAGTCCTATTCGTCCATACTACTGTCATGTCTTTAAATAACTTGTCTTGATTAAACATAGGGATAACTAAACCAGTGGTGGTCCTCTAGTTCCCATGAGTGCATTTGTCGGATAACGTTGCCAGAACCATAGTAATGATGTGAGATTGACATGAGAGGGGTAGACCGATCGATTGTTAATACAGACCAGCTAGAATCTAGATGCGGATGGATGCATTGTTTTCGTTGTGTTGTGAAAGTAAACATTTCTCTTCCTCAAAGACTTTGAATAGAGCTTTTGACATTGAAACTTGAATCTGGATAGCATATGTTTTCAAGATATACCCATTGTTTTTTTCTGTATCTTTATAGAGTCTGTCAGAAAGTTAGAACTGCTCAGGACTTTCAAACTTTGTAAAAACCCTGATTCTGCACGTTCTCCAGTTTTCTCTGCGGAAAAGTATACCATTGGTCAGGATAGCTGGATACGGTTATTTACTACCACGTTGCATTTCGAATAAGCTACGTCACTTAACCGAAGTACAATCCAACCACATTTTTCAGCGTTAGTTTCATGGAGCTCATCGATAAACGCGAAGTTTAATCTCACCATTGCTACGGATAATCCGGTTGGTTGGGCTCGATGTAATTTGTTAGCATATCGCCACCTAACTGTTTTTGTTCCATCACCATGACAACGATCAAGGATGTACAGTAGGAAAAGAGATAATAAAATGGTGAGCCAGTTCACTGGTTCAAATGTAGAGCCCTTGGTTAGGCCAACATTGAGACCGTTATGAGCAGTTAACTGATAACGCTTTCCAAGGACGAAAGCTTGCAGTAAATAGTCTTTACAACGGAAGCTACGATTAAAAAATACATGCTCATATTATTTAGGCGGGTGTCGCAGTCAAGCTGAACCACCTGATTTATGCAACCAATTTTTTCCATGTTGGTAGATTCGGCTTGATGAAGCGAAATTTCTAATGCACTTCTCATCATATAAATAAAATTGACGACACACTAACTGAACATCTACGTCCATGTACACTTTTAGAAAACTAAGTCTAATGTTTTCTAGCGAACAACAGCGGATGGTTACATTAGAAGATTCTAATCAATACACAACTCAACTGAAATGATTTCGTAAAATATGCGAACTTTACGGTGACGTCGGTGGCGCCTACTTTAGGAATTCAAACTTGGTGTGGTAATGATAGGAATGGGTTCGGAGCGAAGAAAACAGCAGTACTTTTAAAGACAGCTGTTTATCATGAGGCTGTTTGATATGATCACGAGTTTGTTTTTTCTTCAGCCAGATGTAGAAAGCACACTTCTTCCACTTATTGGGTTATTTGAGTAGGATGTTTTTTTAGGCACATAAAGGGTTTTTAGTTCATATTAGCAAACTGTAAGTTTTTATGTGAAAACAACTTCGGCGCTTACTTGTATTCAATCTCCCTTATAATGAGACCTGATCATGTTAGGTGTTGAATATGTTTTAGATATCTTCTCCGCAGTACCAGACTTAGCAACATCATGAACAACATAAATTTTGAGAGTGAAATTGGTCCAGTCATCATAGTGAGCAACAGTACGGTCGTCTTGTCATCCCCAACACAGTTTCTTTGCCCACCAACTGCACGGCAGTTGACTAAGTTACTTGAGGCTGTTCTTGAGCACTCGTTACACTTGGCTGGTAAGAATCATGTCTACATCCATACCAAGACTTAGACTTGGTGAGGGAGGTGGGGGATGAGCATTATTCAACATAGTTATGTAGCTTGGACTAGGCGAACACAACGCAATTATCGATTGGTTGGTGTGGTTTAAATGAGGACAGTTTTATACAAGTCTGTGCTGATGGAACCGAGGCCAGTTCACCCATCGCATTATCACCGGGAAGTGTAAGCGATGATTTACAACGTTAAGTCTTTGCAACTGTGAGTGAGATGTTCACGATCGCCCGGTCTGGCTGCAGTGTGTGAGCCATGGAACAACGTGTGTCTTTTTACAGCTGCTAAAGCAGAGGTAGTTCAAGTGAACGCAAACGAGAGTCTTGTTTTCAAGTCGTATTACTAACTATATACCATTAAACTAGAAACAATCACATGTAAATCGCGCACACGTTACCTGTCCCCCTCCTTCGTGCCTCGGCTGTTCACACTGTGACCTCAGCTGACCAATAATTCTGTGTTTTATTGATAGCCTTTCTACTCATAGCGTTTTAATACAGCATTCGGTGTCATTTGGTGACTGCCTCCAATGATACTTCTATACTGTATTTTTTAACTTTGAATCATTTGATGGAGACAATCTGAGATGGTCAAAATATTGCGAAATCTATAACTCTCTTAGTTTTAATTTGTCCTAGCCTAACCAAAGAACTACTTGATAATTAACCTAATCTTATGAGCGCATGCACCTAGTTCATTCCTGTAGGTTTGTACTGTCCCAATGTTTCTTCTGTCTGATCGCTGTCAGGTCGAGGTGGTTCTCCTTCACCGTCTCCTAGCAACGCGGATTCGGCCTATTCGTCCGGGAAGCGCAGGTATCCCAGGTTCTCTACGGACGACTTACATATATCTCCAACCCGCGCAACTGGGCGGGATCGTTCCAAATCTGATGGTAGTACGGTTGTACAAATCCACGACCAGTCTATGGTCCCAAACTCCAATACAGTGGCACTATCCAGCTATGACTTAAAAGAAATTTTCAGTCCCTTGGCAAAGATCGCCTTGACAGTCGATGGAGTGTTCGATTTGGAGACTGTGGCAGAAGCGCCTGAGAATCCGTATCGACCTCTGTCTAGAGCACGCACGGTCGATGTGGCTCGCAATCAATTCCAACACCAGAATTATTATCGTACCAATCCACCGAGGTTCGAATCTCCTCAAATTAACTCTGTACAGCCGGGACTGGTGAACGGTAACCAACATGCCAATGACTCGGGGTCGTCTGGTGCTAGTTCTCCTTGTCGTGTGGTCAGTCGAATAGCTCTTCAACAAACGCGAAACACATCAGAACCTCGAAAGCCATCAAAAAAGGTGGCTAATCATATTTGTTGAATGAATTGGTCGTTTACGTAAGACAATGATAGTTTATTCAATGAACAGAATATATAAGTAGCTGTTGCTCGTAAAGAGATAACACACACCGTCATTGGTACAAGTGTCTGGATGAGGCCAAATTGAAGCTGCTATTAAAAACAAAGAGATTGAATTTGTAGATCACTACGATAAGCTTTATACAAGTATTTTCATCCTGATGATCAATTTATTATGGGATGTTGATGTAATGTTTGTACACGGTTCATCCTTGTTATAACACTATTCTCCTCCTTTTTTTCTAAAAATATGGAGGTATGAAAAAGTTCGAAGACCAAGTGGACCTTTACGAACAAAGCATTAAATGTGAATACTTGTAAACTTAGTGATCTAGCGGGTTTTGATTTTTGTCACCGTCTTTTGATTATCCGTAGGGTATCAGCTCAGCCTGTCATCTCACTGGACCATTAGCACACCTTCTGCGAATGAGAACGGTGCATCTTAGTGTATTCCTTCATTGGTGGATTGCCCTCCACTCCGGTGTGGCCTTCTCTGTTAGTGTGTTTATGTATCTTATTGGCTGTTGTTAACCTTACGACTATCCGTCGTTGGATGTTGAGTTCTTTATGCAATTTACACAAACTATCCCCCGTTGATTTACGTTTGGGAAAATTACATAGGCATAAGGGCTTTATTTCATTGCTCTATCGTTGTCTATTTTATCGAATCGCCATTGGACAGGTTTAATAACGGTTAACCGACAGATACTTCGCAGCGACCAAATGTTCATGTTTTTTGCCGGGAACTTGGGTTTAGGTAGTTTCACCTAGACTGAACACATAAGGATTTCTACTACCTATCAGAGACACAGTGAATTCCACATATCTTCAGCGGTTGTACTGTCGATTGTTCTATCAGCAGTTCGACCTTATCATCACATGAAGGAAAAAAGAAAATAGGCAATTAGCGTGTAAACCATATATTCACAAAGTACGTGCAAAATGTTATCCGTGATTGTGTTTACACGAAAGCATTTCCCAAAGTAATTTCAGACATTACGTGACGTTCCAAAATGATGGCCGTTTTTAGTTTCTCCAGAAGTTTCAAACTTGTTCTTGAGGTGACTCCAAAGAATCCACCACTGTAATTTTCGGCGACCATGCGAATCCCTCCCATAGTATACGGCGACTGATCCATCGTCGCACGAATATTTCATCCAAATGTTCTCGTATACATATCACTTTGTGTGGTACTGTACCATTCTGATGAAACCAAACGTCTTCAATCACTCCCAGTTGTTCCTGTGCTGGTAGAATACTTTGCTGCATCACTTGACGATGTCAATATCCCAGTTTGTAAATGATTATGCGACTGGAGTTTTTACTTGAAACATTTCTGTTACAGCAATTAACCGCTAAGCTGTGTACCAATAAGCTCTACCGAAGTCATAAATATTGGGTTACGATGATGTAAGACTGGAGTGAACCGATAGACGTCATTGGTGTCTTAGAACTGTGATTCCTGCACCAATCCACTCAAACTGAACGTTGGTTGGCCAATAAATAGTGCCGAACAGATATTCCTTTCCGGTAAACACCACTCACCTCTGTCCGCATCAGATAATTAAAGCTCCACTACTTGGGCTTTCCGGTATGATTGTTTTACTTGTGTCTTTTGAGTTTTCGAAAGGTTGCATTCTTGAGCAGGTCGACGGGCGCCTTTTGGAGACTGATTCCCACATTTCACTAGAAATAATATGTTTGACGCTAAACAAACAAATATATCAGCAAAAATCCTGGAATTTTCGTCTGTAGGGTGATGAAATCCTCGGTACTGTCCGAAATAAGAACCGTCTATGAACAGAGACCTGCTATGACTTTGTCGCAAGATGCTCGTTATGAGGGTTATTGGACATTACCACTAATCATCTGCAATGTAACTTCTACATTTTATCCCTGATTGACTGCAGTTTAGTCAGGTTGGTATGAAACTGGTTGTTAGCACTTGTATGGATTTAATACTTTATTGATTGATGTGTGTAACGCAGAAATATACGTTGTCGGAAGTTCAACAAATCAAGCATGACGCCTCATTTGTAGTAATTTTCGACCCTATTTTTGACAGATAATCTATCTGATTTATACTTGTATAGTGGAACTCAAGTAAAACTCATGGGTGTGTTCGGTTGTGGCATGATGATGGTTGACTACCAGTTGTCTACTATGAACTTTAACGGGCATGTATTTCTTGTTTGAATTGAAGACAAAACGAGGACCGCAAATGATGGTGTGTTAGTTCAAAAAACAACTATGAATTGATTATTTCATTTAGCTGAGATTTGCAAGTTTCGCTTCTTGTGGAGATACTTCCTTTTTCCATTGGGGTGCTAGACAAAATTGTGCCAATTATTTCAGCTATTTGGCTAGTATCACTGCATTCTTCAAAAAAAAGTGTCAGGTAGGTTTTTCCTTCCAAAAACCCCCATCCTCTGATTTTCACTTTCATCATCTACTTTTCTATGCTTCACGTGTATGGCTCAACTTGTTCTTCCCACAGCTATAAAATGTTAAATGGAAGGCAACTACACAATTAACCATATCTCGTCTGCATTAACGTCGACTCCAGTTTCCTCCCAGTATACCCGGCAGATTACTGTAGAAATCCACACCTAATTCAGACCGCGGTTCACTGAGTATTTCCAGTATATGTTTCCGTTAGATATTAAGCTTTACAAAATCGTCCGACTACAATTCATGCGATAGTTGATTAATGAGTAAACGTTGGATTTAGTAATCTTATCCGCTTATGATCACACTAAGGCTATCTCTATCCAATGGGAGCATCGAGAACAACACTGTAAGTTGTTCAAGTTAATCATCCTTGTGCATGTATGCACATTCTCCGGAAAACCAATCACCCTGGTTGACCTACCGGTTGTGAAATTTAACGTCACATTTTATCATTAATGCAGGGGATAAGTACTTCAAGCTGGTGGATTATGTTTAGCAAAGGTGAAATATCACGAAACGCAACAAGAAAATGGTTCGTTCCAACAAAGTGGTGAAGGTAGCCGAGAGTGACGTTATAACGAGAAGAAGTGTACACGGATTATTTTAGTCAGTTCAGTCAATAGATGTTATCAGTGCTTTATCTCGTCTTTCTCCTGATATATGTCCTTTCGGAATCTAGATCGCCGAGTCCGATCAAAATGTTCCTCATCCGAATGGAAAGTCTCACTTGTTGATGGTTACTAACGGTCATTCTCCAGCAACTGCGGATATTCTTCAGTTTCCTCGAAAGAAACAAGCACCCAGTTCACCAATCTCCACTTCACCAGGCGTCCCGACAAGCACAAATTCAACGATGAACAGCCATCACAGGTAGGCTTCGCCGGAGCGTTTCTGTTTTTTCCATCGTTTAGCAGGTGTTTATTTTGAGGTTTATTTTCTTAGTTGAAGGCATGCTCGAATTAGTGGATCGTGTCTCGGATATATGCCAAATGGCCGATCAGCCAACGCGACCAGCTTTACCTTGGTTTAGGCCGCGTTCTAATGAGTGTGATTGATGAATTTAGCACTCGCTGTTGTGCGGTGCCGAAAATCACCTGTAGCCGGGTTACTGTCAAGCCAGTTAGTCCGTATCAGAGCAGTTGATGGAATTGGCGATAGAATCACTGAGCTATTTCTAACTGAAAATACGTCAGCACACTCTGGATCGTCTATTAGTTGAAGCCGTACGGTCGAGCAGCCGAGAAATATATTCAAACTTGTTCAGTTCTTAGCACATACTGACACTGCTTACGGTCCGCCCTGATTCGTAAACACGCGGCTTACTTTCTGCCAACTTTTTTACCAGGCCGGCTCATGTGGCAAATCATTCCCGCCGTTCTGAGTCACCAGCGTGCAATACAGTAAAGACCTCGTCGACCACAAACGGCTCCAACCAGGCGTTGCGATCCAACGGGGCCACAGACCAAAGTGAGCGAGTTTCCGTTGGACGTTTTAAAAACTGGTTACTGATGAGTAGTTTGACAGATTTGTTAATTTAAAAGAGGCTCAAATATGGAGACTTGAGCTGGACCGGAACCAGCCAAAGCCCGGATTTCTCACAAATGAGTATCTTCTAGATTTTTTACTGCCTAATTTATTTTACTGTCATTCTCACTGTTATTGCTATTCCTCGTTAGCAGCACTCTGTTGAGCAAGTAGAATAAGCTTGGAATAGCAATTAGAAATCAATTACGCCCGTGTTACAATCGAGATAAGCTCTAGTGTATCTACAACCTAAACATGTGTTAGCACCACTTGTGATTGGATGAGTAAGCTTATCGCGGCAGCCTGTCTACACTTCAGTTGTCCAGACGCGCACAATTCACTATCTAATGAGTAAGGTCCCGTGAACTGAATAAAGGTAATTATAAGCAAAAAAACATACCAGTAGCTGTGAGTCATTAGCGGAGTGTTACCAAGACTTTCTTATGCACTAGCAGTCGAGGGGATTCGCTTTACCTGATGCTAGATAGTCCTTAAGTTAAAGCTTCCTCTATACATGAGCAGATGCTACAAATTACATCCTCTTTTTATAAAAATGCATCAAATATTATCATTTTACTTTCATACTAAACATCTTTGGAAAGGGTGGCTCTCTGGCATACCGAATACACTGGCAGAATTAATTAATCGTTTTGGAGTAGTCTATTTTGCTTCTTATTTTAAAGTAAAAAAACAATCAATTTGATCGCATTGAGTTGATATCGAAAGAGTGGTTCATTGTGTTCTCTATTCAGCCTCAACTAGACACCGCAAGTGGCAGCCGTTTTGTTTCAATAGTGATGCTTGTTCACTCGCTTTATGTGCTTACTTCCACATCATCATTAGGTAACAGTGTACCACTCTAGTTCTGTGTTCACCATGAAATACAACTATAGCTTACCTGTAAAACCCGCTAATATGATGTTTGATCTTGAAACATTAGAACTTCCCTTAATAATTTAGCCTATTATTATCGCTTCCCTTCTCAAAGCCATCGTTTTTCATTTTCATCACATCGTATTTATCACGTGATTATCTAATCGGAGAATATTCTAACAACGTTTTTTAACGTAGCATGCACTTCAGCACAAACAACCTAACAGTTCGGACCGTTGTAACACCCAATCAACAATTGTCTACAACTTACAGAGAGACACAAAGACGTGCTCGTTTTGACTAAACAGCCAATGATACAAAATAAGTGCAGCATGTACGTGTTCTGTTTCCATCTTGGATTGTCAATGTCAGTCGAAAACAGGTGTGGAACAGTTAAGCATAAAAAAGACAATTGTCTAAAACTGCTGACAGTTAGTTATTGGCTATTAACAAAGTCTAAATCAAGACGAGACAACCTCAAAATATCTCGCGTAACTGCTCGTCGTCAGGCTCCTCACCGGGTTGTTACGTTCAGAACTTGATCAACTTGGTTTGACAGTAAACAATGCGTATTAGAAGTACATCTCATATGGATTGTGACCAAAATGCCTACCTGCAAGGGGAGACGTGAACGGCGAGTGTATAATTTGCTGGATATCCAGGTGTTTGTCGGTCAACTGGTCGGGCTCAGTGAGATTTCTCTGGAGTGAATGAGCGCCTGAGGACGATACACATGTCACATTGTGGGAAGTGGTATTAAGCAAGGGTAACCTGAGCAATTGGGGCCAGGCGGCAGACATGGTCAACAACAAATTGTACGATGTGCTCTCGACGAGTGAACGAAAGCCCAACAGCTGATCATTCGTAGAAGTTAAACAAGAGTAGAACAAAGACATTCTGCTGTTTGTACATGTCTGATCTCTGTAAACTGAGCGTCGCAAGTTGGTACTCATATTGCGACCATATTTCACCAGGGTAGCTATAGTCGAATGAACATCGTTCATCAACAATGAATTGATAGTTGTGCTTTGTCAAATTTACGATGGTAATATGACCTTTATTTTTCTTTCAGTTATATACAATACTCTTAAGGAATAGTGATTTATAGTTCGTATAAATTATCATCGGTATACAAAGGAGCTGTGGCTGACCTAGGGGAAAACACTAGTAGAAGGCTGACTCTTTCTAGGTGAGTTGATAAATTGCAGTCGGCAAATGTCAGTCTTTAAAGTGTGAATCCATTCTGGCTGAAAACAAACAAAAGCAATATAGGATTGCTGTAGCTAGTTCGACTTGCGCAGAAGTATTGTAGTAACCTGATATTTATCCATAGATTCCACGTTGAAAACGTCCTGTTGAACAAACTGGTGCCATCCGGGTCAGCTAGATAGTCTGAAACTAAGACGCAGACATGTGAGAAATTTCAATCTCTAGGAATGACATATCTCTACACCTGAGTGCAACCTAATTTAATAGGACAATTGTTGATTCCGCCAAGAACCAACGAAATTCATGTTCGGGTTAGAACAACTGAAAACGAGATCGCGACTTCAGCCGGGAGGTTCGAAACCTCACATCCTGCCCCTCGACGTTACCGCCCAGCTACGCGACCACGGCTGACGGCTTGCACAATGTCAGTCCCAACTGTTTCTACACCCATACCCAATAGTTGAACGATCGTATTGTATGTTCTTTATATATATCCCATGTGTTGATTAAATACTGACCGAACATTCCTTACACCGTTACACGTAACATATTGTGGATTGGTACTACGAACTCTCCCTTTTTGTTTATTTGGCACCAACTCATTGAACTGTTTACGCTACCGCACTAGTGACCGATACTTGCTGACGATTAAATTCCGTGCTCAGAGTTCACTGGGTTGTAACTTGTATAATTTGCTAACCATTACCCGAGTAAACCTTCAATATTCTATCTTGCTCTGCCCGAATCAAGAGGCTGACAGCTACCCCCATAGATTGCACACGGCCATGAACCCCAGCTGGTTCTACAACGAAATAACTATCTGTTTGTTTCACACATTCTACATAAATTGTGTCCTTTTTACGTGTGTTCCCCAGGGCTTGTTGTGCCTCAAAACTCTTGTCGATATCGTTCTGCCAGTCCACTTCTACGATCCAGACTACTAACATCAAGGCCAAACAATGTACCTTCCCCTTTGTCCACTACCTCCACTCGGCCTCTGGTTCGACGATGTCGGACAAAAAGCCGAGCACCTTCACCGCCATCTACACGAGCGCCACTAGCAGAGGTCGAAAAAGGTACGTGTGTACTTCAGTCTTATCTAGATGGCTATCTTACATTGCGACTGATCACAAGAGAGCTAGCAGTAGGTCGTTAATATCCAGTAATTTCCAACTTCTCTTACACGTCGTTTGCACAAGTTGATGGACTGTGCAATATTGAAGGGGTTAATTCTGGGTTCATGTAGCTCTGTTTCTAGGGATAAACATATGCTATCACATGCTAGTTTGTTAAATTTTCTCACGATCTTCACAGCACGTGACTCCGACCCTGAGGCGTTCATTTGCACCTACCAACCAGAGTTCGACGTCCCTACCGAGCCACTTGCTTTTTCCAGTACCCAGATGGCACCAAGAAGACAGTCCCAGGCAGTACATGCATGTGCAGCATTGAATCATCAACCACGCCGGCATCAAGTGGACGCTGCGATTGGCCCTGTGAAACCACCAAGACCCATGCTCGATTGCACATCACAGCCCAGTCAGTTGACTGACAAACCAACTGTACCTGCGAGAACACAGCCGGTGATAAAAAGGCAACATGGTCGGGATCACGATTTACCCGGATCAGGCATTGTGCGAAATATGGTTCATAAATTTCAGCACTGATGAAGATAGATATGAGTGACTGTCCATTCTTTGTCAATCTTTTGTAAAAAGTCATCCAGTTCACAAATAATGGGCACGAGGAGGAAGAATTATGCTTTATCTTCTTCCATGACATTTCGCGCCAGATATTTCTCTTGGCGAGCCGACTGGCTTCAGTAAAACTCCAATCAACTCAGTTCACGTGCTTCTTTTAGTTGTTAAAACTTAAGGTGTTTCTAGATCATTTTTCATTTAAGAGCTGCGTGGTTCACCTATATTCGCTTGAAGATGCTTCCATTTGGTCGAACTGAAAACCCTGTCTGCCTTTCTTTAAATACCTCATTCTCTGTATTCCCTCATCTAACTTTGTTTGCTGTCTTTTGGGAACCATGTCCATAGTTGTGAATCCTTCTTTGAAATTAAGTTGCGCCCTTTTCCATTTTCGGGCTTTCATGATTGGTCGATAAAGTATACTAGCATTTCCTATTGCTACCCTTTATGAGAAGGTTTAAACTTTTCCTAGGACTGCCACCAACCCATGATAGACAAGGCATTTATTGTAACTGCTAGTGTCGTTACCGCAAAGATGTTTGGTTTGGGATACTGTTTATAGGCCAAAGTTACGAGGTATGACAAAATATTGCATCTTAACGTTGAACACTCGCTTACATAGCCCTTAACTCATCATTTGCTGGCAGTCGTCCAGACCTAGTTTCTCCGTAGACGTACCCTATCCAACAGTCAGTTGTTCCAGGCTATCATTGTGTACTAACTGTCTTCCGAAGGCTTGAAACTTAGAGGCTAGCACGTGAGTCGTTATTTGCGGCTTGTGTCATGCTACTCATTCGTGCCTAAGTAGTATACTATGTTAGAACGCAACCTCCTCAAATATTGGGCATGCAAGATGATGCGTTACTTTTGTGACATTGACAATCCAAGGAGGTGTTTGAACCAGACTACCTTGCGCCCATATTGACGACCTGCCAATTTAATGGGACCTTACCATAACAATGACAAGATCTGAAAGTTTCCGTCCACAGCTTGGTCAGACAGGTTGTTCTTATAGTCCACATCAGATAACCTCATTTATGGTCGTAACTCAACTGACCGACCAGTAGTCGTGTATCACTAGGGCACAGTGTTTATTCATGTTATAGTTACTGATGAGTAGTCGGGGATTTGGTTAATTTTCAAATTGAACATCACCCACAATTGATCGCAGCTGTCGCATTCCCATAGATAGCTTTGAGAGCAGACAGTAACAGTCTAACTAACCCAAACCGGTTAGGACTTCTCACAAAGTTGAGACTGCAAAAATAATTAAACTTGTTGAGCGATACTTTGGTTAGTGGTGAGCATTAGTAATTTTGGATAATACAACTTGAATTTCACCAAGAACCAATTGCGGACGTCGAATCTCCATTGACTTTTCAGTCAGCGCCTTCAAAAATAATAAATATACTCGAGATTTTCTATTGTTGCAACTTGTCAGTACTATAGAGGGGACTAGAACTCCGGTCACGTCTTCATGAAACAGTTATGTGGACTGATGCATCAGTGACCTCATAGTAAGCAAGATCGAATCAATGTAAGCAAAAGGTCAAACAGACGCGCTTGTGATAAATGCTCAGGCTGTCCGATCGATTACAGTGGAAACATGTTTATCTCATATATATGTATATATTAAGATTAATTATAAGAAGCGAAAACTGAGCAGCGAATGGCTTACTGTAACGTCTCGACTCCATACTAGGGTCTGTCATTAAACAATTAAACGAACAATAGAATGAGACCGCTCTACCAGGCTGTATTCACCTGTCCATCTGTCTGAAGGGATTCCGCAAACACAACACTTCTGGTACAAGCCTGCGCAACCACGTCCGCGTGGTCCGTGTTGACCTCGTGACCCGTATATGCGCCGTGGTGATGTATTTGTGATCTAGGTTCGGCTGATCGCATCCTTAATTTGTTCGTGTGTCCAACTGTTTGCCTATCTCTCCCAAATACTGTTGATCACACCCGATACTTGAAATCGCGTCAGTTCAGGATAAACAGTGGTTTCAAGTTTGCTATCAGGACTTCTGATAATCGACATGTCAAGGAATGCTAGGCCTGGTTTTATCTCTTCTCTATATGAGAAGATTGTTCCATTTACTATGATATTCATGCAACTGTGGAAATGGTCTGGCTGAGTCCGACGCAAAACGATACCCACATATCGAAGCCACATTTCAGGTTTGAATGTCTAAAAGGTTTCGGATCCATTGGATACATCATTACAGCATATGTGAACAATCCGGATATAAGTGAGCCCATTGGTGTGCCTGTCTTTTGCAGGTAGATTCAGCTGTTATATTGCAGACAAGTCTACACGCAGAGTTTTACTAAGTGACTCAGTTTTTCTGGCAGGAGATTCGTCTTACTGCGGAAACTGTTGTTTTCACTTATCAGGAATTTCAAGACTTTGTCGTGAGGTTTTTCAGTATGTTAGTGAACAGTGATGTAATATCGAAATAAACCAGCGTGTCTTCTTCTTCAGGCCTTCAGTTTGTTTTAACAAGTCAGCTGATCAATTCATTTTATGATTATCCTGAGATAGACCAGACCAGAGGGTACAGAAGAACCTCGCTAAATAGTAGTTGAAGGCCATAGTAGATGCAAAGGTTGATCTCAACAGTACTTGATCGTATTGGATCTTTGGTAGTCCGTCTAGTCGTGGCACTGGTCCCTCAAAAGATCTATCACTGATTTCGTTTTCTTGAAAGATGTCATAATTTTGGTGGTTCCAACACTCAGACCTTTTACAGGTTCTCCTTTAACATGTACATATGTTTCGATGTCTTTCAAAATATTGTTCGCTTTGTTTTCATTATCTTGTCCATCCGATACGACTATGGGGTTGCTTTCAACCCTGAGTAGGATGACAATCTGACCGTTTTCCTTAAGTGTCCTCAGTGGTTTGTTCCGTTGGCTGCTAAGAGATCTGTTGACTTTCGACTGGTCCGCTGTTGATACATCTTTGTCTAGACAAACTGCTGTACTGGCCATCCAAACCATTGCGTTTCAATCCTGACCCAAATGATACAATGGATTCTAAACACGGTTGGATCCTTGGGTTGCTTCAACGATTCGAATAGCCTCAGGAGTTCACTAGAAGTAGAAAGTTGTTCTGGTGAACTGTCTGTATTCGATTATTTATCATCGGGCCATAATATTTTATATCCTCATGGTTGTCAAGCGATCAAAATCAACGCAATTACCCTAGACCACAAAGTCGAGGCGTTGGCTAAATTGGTGACTCGTAGCATAAGTGACGAAACTGAAAAGACCTACAGTGCGATACAACTACGAATCTTGTTCAGATCCGATTAGGTAGTCCACGTACAACTCAAAGATACGTAGCCTCATTTTGTGTTTACTGTTTCACATGCTCATGTGGAGCAGGTTACGTCGGTCGCTCAACCAGGCGCCTTTCTCAGGAGATACGTGAACAACACCCCACATAGCTGACTAAGGGAGAGGTGAGGTCCATTTCGAGTGCAATTCTGGCGCATGTTGTTGACTCAGGGCACCAAGTCTCATCGGAAATGGTATTCCAGCCCATTTACCACTTGCCAGGTCGTCAATCCAGAGGAGTCAAATTTCGCATTCTGGCCACTGCGGAAGCATTCGGAATTCGGTTGCACAATCCACAGTTGTGTGTTCAGAAGAAATTTGTACAGGTCCTACAGTTACCATGGCCTCCCGTTATCGACTCGACATCTCCGGAGGGCAGTTCTCTCACCTAATTGCTTTTGATTTTGATCGCTTGACAACCATGATGATATAAAATGTTATGTAATTGGCCCGATGATGAATAACCGAAAACAGACTGTTCGCCAAAACACCTTTTTACTTACAACGAATTGTGTTGCGGCTACATCTGTGTGATTAAATTTTAGACCATTTGACGAACACGTTTTTCGTCGGATATCAAAGAATGCTATGATAGGGTGTTCATGGGTTTGGTGCCAGGTGCTAGAATCTTTGATTTAACTTCTGTTTCGGTTTGTTAAACTTTTTATGGATTTTTCGGTTTCGCTATTCCATTCAGAATCATCTGAACTGAGTGAAGATCATAAAAAGAACATTGGAAGAATGATTGTGTGAAAACAGAGAGAAGACATATATCGCGAGATGTTAACATTTCGATTTACTCTCATCAGTC